>JAVLVB010000169.1:1191263-1234252 GCA_032876305.1 Orestias chungarensis | reverse complement strand
TGGTGACAGTGGGGGGGTGATGAGCCAGAGCACCTGGGAGGGCTGCGGGACGATAGATACACATGGCTTGGAAACCGTGATTGTGTGTCTTGATGGATGTCCTGTCATCTTTACGCCTTACTTGATGGCACAAGTTCAATCTGGGTCCCGCAGCACCTGTTGATGGGAGCTCTGGTCGGAGCTGGAGTGAGGGAGCGTAAGAAGATAGGGTAACAGAAACACAAAGCTGAGGGAGAATATTAGATGCCCTCACCTTTAAAGAACATGTTTTGTAGTTAGGCTTTTAAAGAAAACTAGCCCGAGTGTTGGGTAGATTGCATTTGAATTAACTGCTGCTTGTAGAATTTCGAGATGGATGTTATTCAACGGTAACCGTAAATGACACACAGCAGTTAGACATCACTATTCATTTCTTTATCTTTTATACAACAGTAAAATGACTATTAACAGTTTTAGTGAAATCCACCAAATTCTTGGGCAGAGGTAACATAGAGCATATCTTAATTAGTTGTTTACAGGATACATTACAGCTCCCTCGCTTTTTATTTTTGTTCTTTTCTGCACCATCTTAAAAATACGGAAGTGGATCAAAATAAAACAAAATAGCCATTTAGTTCCAAGATCACTTCAAGCCTTTTTAAGTTGAAAACAAAATATTTACGGTTAACACATTCATTGAGTACAACTGTAAGGGAGCCTTAGGCAGCCTACAGTTAAAATTGTCTGATTCCAATCCTCATCTTTGAGAGACAAAGACAGACACGCCCACCGACCTTTGAGGCAGATGTAGAGTCAACGGTGGATGAGGTGATGGCAGTAGAGGCCTCGCTTACAGAGTTGCTGGAGAGCTGCTCGCCAGTGTACCTGGACATCATGCGAGGACCCTGCGACCTGCGCACAGCAAGGAGCGGGTGTCAAACTGCTCTGCTCATGAAACAATAGACAGTGAAAAAAATACAGATTTCTAAAATGCAAAATACTGCCACACCTTTGTTTTACAGGAATGTTGTCAGTCTACTACGAGTCATAAACAAGCTTTCAGTTTTTCACATTATCTGGGTTATAAAAACTGTTTCTCCATGGCCAATTGACAAGCAGCAGGACCCAGTCAGGGCTGCTGCTCCAGAAATGAAACCAGCTAAAATATCTCGGTAGAACAGGCTGCCAAGTTCTCAACCTGTGACAACTAAAATGACCTGAAGGCAGGATGTGTCACGCTTCAAGTTGAACCGACCTTAAATGGCTATGAATGGAATCTTTCCAATGAACCCATTTTCTTTATGTACTGACACACTAGTGTAAACAAATTACCCTCAATCAGCTGGTTCGCAACAGGAAACTAATGGAGTAAAATAAAAGACAAGAGCGCACCAAGTAGCTGGCTGTGGTATGAAGCTCCATATCCTAATACAGCCTTGACACAGCAAAGAAAAGCTAAGATTTAAGAATATTTTAAAGACTTAAAAGAACAAAGACAAGACGAAGGGAAGCTAATGAAACACTTGCTTGATTTATTTTTTAAATTATATATTGATTTAACGATTTACACGTTTGTTTTAGTTTTGATTCCAGTTATTTAAAAAAAAAGAAAAAAATGGAAAAAGCAAACATAATTAGCCACTTGCAGATAAAAATCTATTTCCTAATGACTCATAGAACTGGTTTGTCATGCTTGATAGCAACAACTCTCAAGAATTAAGAATTGTAAGACCATCCGTTCCTGCTAAGCCATGATTAGACGGTGTGCTGCAGTGCATGATCCTAATAGATAATCAGAAGTCAGACCTCAACACAATACCGGTAATTTTATTTCAAATGCCGAAATTGTTTAATATATTACGAGTTTTATTGACTATAAAAATCAATCGTGATCAAAAAATTGTGTCTTTTCTGACAAAGAGAAAACAAAACAAAATACCTTCACTGTCAAAGTGGATACAAAGTGGAAGAAATGGTGATTTAATAAATATTCACCCTATTTAAATTTACTGACCCCAACTCAAATGAGTTCCAGCCAGTTGGTGCTAGTAGTCTCACAATGAGTATAAAGACGTTCATTTAATGGTCAAGTCCTGGCTATCATTACTTTATTTAGGCAAACAAATGCAAACTAATCTGAAATACCTTTTCCAGAAACAATGAGTAAAAGATGGATACAAAAACAAAATCTTTAAAGGTACTGAACACCCATAGAGTTTAAAACCATCGTGAAGAAATAGAATGAATAGATCATCACAAACTGAGTGAGAGAGGCAATAAGAAGAACTCTTGGACAGAGTACACTGAAGAAGTTACAAGTTTTAGCAGTTGAAATAGGACACACTGCATTCAACATCGATTGCTGGGCTATTCTCCTTCAAAGCTTTATAGGAAGGCATTATGTTTCCGGCCAGGCAGCCTGCTTTGTGTTCCTGTTCTGCTGCCGAAGCAGGTAACTTTATTTGATCCACTTGCGCACTACTCAGACCCAAATCATGCACCCGTTCCCTTGGATTATACACACCTCTATGGCAGACAGACAGTACCAGATTTCTGAAAACCATCATGACGTAATGTCCAGCGATCCTTCGTTGCCTGCGTACCTGATAACAACTATCTCTTAGTTCCTTTCTTGCCCTGTCCAAATCAGACATTTGAGTAGCCTCTGACCCCCAGACAATAACCACGTTTCTTCATCCTGACCATTGCACGTCGTCTCACTCTTCAGGAACAGCTCAAACCCATAGTGACGAAATCAACAAACTCCTCGCTCGTCTGTCTGAGGAACTGAAATACAGTTTCTGCCCGACTCGGATCTAGAGAAGGTTAGTGACATTTTTGTTGAGTTTTAGATCACCATTAAGACTCAGTCAATTATTTAACCTGTCCTGTCTCCTTTAGAGGTTTCCTTGCTGGCAATGCTCTGTTTATCCACTGATTTATTGTTAATCATATTTTAACGTTTAACTTCTGTTTCTTTTTAAAATTGTCAGACCTCCATTGTGAGCATTATAAAAGGTGACAATGAAAAAGCCACTGTTGAAGAAAACTGACAGTTTTTCAAAAGGCATGAGGGAGACTATATGGTCAAGTGGAATACATTTCTTAGGTCTGATTATATTTTAATAAAACTTTTTGCCATCATACAAGAGGCTATGTTTGGTGGAGACCAATTACTGCACTACAAATCCACCATCCCCACTGTGAACCATGATGGTGACCTGATACCCATGCCATTGATGTGCAACTAGGAAAAGGGTAAAATGAACTCAGCAAAATATAGGGACATTTTAAAAGAGACATCTTGTTTCTCTCTGCAAAACAATGGCTTCAGAGAACATTTATTTTCAAGCAAGATGACAATTGGCCCAAATTTTCAGATTGGTGCATCCCTTTTTTTTTTAGGTTAAAACTGTTAAGAACATCTCACGAATAGACATATGTGTTCAGTTTGTTTGAAAGACACTAATAAACCATAAAAGTTCTCCTTAAATGCTCCTGTGGAGTTTAGGCGCAGGAAGGTACAGAGGCGGAAGACAACTTAATGAAGGAAAACTGATAAGAGTTTTGCTTTATCTGTCAGCATCAGCACGGTTGGATGAGTCTGTCTCTAAGTCTGTCTGATTAGTCTGAAAAATGAAAACAAATGGCTCCGTCACGCTCAACTCGACAGATTTAAATATAATTAGGCAATGAAGTATTCCCTCCTAACAAGCACTCCTCTGCCTTCTGTAGACGCATGCAGCATTGATTTTATATCTAGTCTGAGTTGGGGAAATATGAGGAGGTGAACAGTGTTATATTGTCTTATTAAGAAAAATTATTAACTGATGTCTTCTGTGTAGGAAATATTTTTTGTACTGTGAACATCTGTTCACAGTTTTAATTCAGCAGTTTCCTTTATTATCTGCCTCATCCTACAAATGCAAATATGCTGCATGGAGTGTGGGAGTGCAGAGGGAAAACATATTCTGCTGTTGGAAGGATTTCACAGAAACTTTGAAAAAGGTCAAGAGCTGAGAAGTTTCATTATTCCCAATTTAAACCTGAATTCTTTATGGCATTATTTCAAATGTCAAGGTTAAGTTGATAGTTGGTACCAATGGAGCTAGTCCACCTAAAAAAACAGAACAGGGTTGGAGAATATCACGACAATACTAACTTAAAGGGTCTCTAAATCATCAGTCTGAACACACTCCTAGGGCTTAGGTGACCTTTATTGGGATGCTAATGCACAATTGCGCTAAACCGTAGCACAAAGCCCAGTTAAAGCACAGAGATAAAATAAGGTCGCACCAAGAAAGCTCCAAGAATTGTTGGTCACGAAGCCGTTACAATGCAGCTGCTTTGATTGAAGTGGTTTGCACAACAGGTTTCTGATTGCACTGTCTGAAGGGGCGAAATTAAATGTTCTTTTTTTAATATAAATGAAAACCTTTAGGAATTAAATATAGAAGTGGGGTAACTTGCTTTACACAAATGAAGACGTTTTTCTATTCAGCAATAAATGATTTTGAAAGTTTACAACAGAATTTAAATTTGTGCGGGACTCTCAGGAAGGATGCCTCCACCACAAATCAACAACAGTGATATGCCAACTAGGTAATATTATCGAGAAACATCACGAAGAACAAATCAGATTTCAGTTGTATATATATCTTATTATATAGGCATGCAGTGATCTATTCACATTTTTCCTTTTGTAGCACCTCACTGTCACAATCCTCCCACTCTATATTGGACCCTGTTTATCCACAGTACAACCAAACAATTAAGGTCTTCAATAAGATGGCATCATTCTATTACAAAAACACAAAATTTCTACTTTTGCAAACAGTTAGTATTTTAACAATCCCTGTTCTCGGCTCTTGTCATCAGACGTCACAAGTCTCAAAGATGTTTCGCCCAGGCCTCGGTGAGTTGATACTATAGAGACCTAAAATTCAGAACATCCTTCAGACAGTTTGGTTTCTCTTTTAAGGCTCCGAAACTGTGGGACTGTTTTTCCAAAGACTTAAAACTAAAGATGTAGCATAATCTACAATAAATCCCAAACGCAACGGCTCAAGTCTGGACAAAGCTGCTAACATCGGAAAATCTAATAAATGTCGCTTTAAAACTGTCCTAACATTTTTCTAGTTTTTACTTTTCTGCTGTTTTTTTTCTTTTTTAATAATATAACAAACAAGAGAAATTTGGCATTCATTCCTTAATGACTGTAATTTTGAAATTTATGCGCAACATGATTCTTCTACGTCATAAAACTTCTACAACCAAATACGTCTAGAAGGAGCCAATAACGGGGGAATTTATCAACATTTTCTGTCTTCCACCCCTTTACTGCAAGGCAAAACTGGAGAGAGTCCAACAGAAGATTTAGACAACAGATACGTTCCAAAGATATTAAGTATTGAAGCTATAGATTCCAAACCATCAGCTTACTAATGTAAATGAAGGAACTACGGGCCAATTCTTTGAAGTGACATTAAAAGCTATAAACCGAGAAACTATAAGTTTCTATATAGAACTATATAGAAGTATTCTTAAGTTATTAAGGATGAGTGAGACATAAAAAGAACTGATATTTCAGTAAAAAAAAACAACTAAGCAGATTTAAGTAAATTTATTTGACTTTGGTGGGTCCACAATAAATTATGCCCCCCCCCTCTTGTTTCTTTAATATAAAAAAGTGGGTCACGAAAAATGATACGGTTTTCAAACATCAGTGTCATCCAAATATGATGGCACAGATTTTTTTATTTCATTTATTTTTTTATTTATTTTAGGCAAACGCCGTCTGCATTACAATTCCACACTGTATTATTGACCTTGAGTTAGCAGGGTGGAGGACATTTCTTCTCACCCACCACAAAATGTATGTGACTTCTGTGAGAGAAAAAAGGCTGTGCTGTAAACACCAAGGGCATAAATGAGATTTCATTATCCAGATGAGCCATTGTAATAAAGTTTAAATATTTGAATAGATGTCAGTTCCTGACTGTTAATGAAGTTTTTAAAAAAAATGTACAATTGGGTCACAGTGGAGTGGACACTCCCACAGTCGGGGGCCAACAGGAAAAAGAGCAGAACCCACCCAGATTCAGATGACATTCAAATATTTTTAACTGTAGCCTTAAGTCTCCAGAGGGAAAACATTTCAGAAATGCTACCGCAATTCTAAGAAATTGTTGAAAAAGGTCATTGTTCAGCAGCAGTTATTTTCAGGTGAGTGTAAACAGGAAGCAGAGGCAGACGGGTATCCACCTATGTATCTTTAAAATCTAAAGGTATATATTTTTGTTTGAGATCTTAATATAAGAATCAGACAGTAATATAGGTAAACATATTTATTCGGATTTTTTTATTCAACTTTTATATGAATAATAGTGACTTCGTCAAAACAATGATTTTTAATTCATTGGCCTATTACCAGCCTACACTCATTTATCGAAGTTGGCAACCGGAATTAGTCAATATTCATCTTGCTGGAATACCTAAAATCAGTTTTTCACCATCAGCAAATGCACCATATCTAAGTGAAACCAACAACAACGCTATAGTATGAACATTTCTGTCTGGGTAAAAGGATTCTGTGTTTTTAACGTCCTCCATTTTTTTTTATCCAGTCCAGCGAAATTTCAATGTTGTTTGGAGCTGTTAACATTATGTTTCTTGATACCATTTCTGGTAATACATTTTATTTTTAAGTATATCTTTTTAAGAAAACAAAAAACAAAGATTTATTGTATAAATTGGATGCAAAGTTTTTTCCATTGGATGTGGAATATGGGGTAAAAACACAATGACAAGAATAGACCTGCAGCCTTCTTTTTTTGTTGACATTGACACTTTACGCAAACAGCTGAAAATCTGCAATTGTTATTAAATCTAGATTAAAGTTTGTTAACATTTTGTTTTACTTTAAAGTTATTAACAGCGCCAGAGAGCCAACAAATCCCGAGCCAAGTCCGATAAGTAAAATAAGGCCTGTATTAGCAACCAATAATTATTTCCAGCTAATTGCCATTTCTTTTTGCGTCTCGGAATGGGAGGCCGTTGGTCCGATCACGTGACAGTGATAGTGATGCTATACAGGTCAGGATTATAGGTGCGGTTTACCTGAAGCAGACAGATGATGTCAGTGGGTTTTTTTTTCCAAGGTGCTGAAAGGATAGAAAAATATTTGCATCTGTAAATTTTCGTTATCGGCCATGACTGCAGTATTTTTGGGAAACAGCGCAAATATTAGTAAGAATGCACCTAAATTAAACTGATATATGGTATTATTTCTTCTCTGCTCCTTTAATAAATACTGAGGTCTCAAAACAGGACGGCTGAGAAAAAAAATCCTGTTTATGCTGATGTAAATTGAAGGAATTAGATAAAAACCATACCAAAAATTCAAGAATTTAGAAAAATCAGATTGAAATCTAACAAAAAATTATACATGGTACTTCTTTAATTCATTAATAAGTACATTGAGCCATCAAGATGTGAGTTTTTTTATTAGTGAAGATATGTGTGATTCTAAAAGTGTATTAGAGATGTGGGGTGATAACACCCTTCAGCTGACCTAACGCTTAGGTCAAGTCATCTGTCCTGTCTCTATACACTTCAGCACAGATCATCCAATGCTTACATCACTCGCATCAGTGTAATGTCTCAGTGTGTTTCTGACTAAAATCCAGCAAAAAACTGGTTCGCCTGTCAGTCTGCCATTTCTACAAGATCTTTAGATCCCACCAAATGATTTCAGAATTTCTAAGCCCTGTTTTTTGTTGTTTTTTTCTGTATTTTTTTTAATTTTGGTGTTCTGTTATGGCAGCTCAGTTTGAAGTAGCTCGATCTATGTGAACTGAGAGCTTTTATATCTGATGCCAAAATATATTTTGATAAGTTCCTGCCAGAGGCTGAAGATTCGTAACACTAAAGCCCCTTTAAATCTTGATTACACCTTGTCTGCGTACACATACATGTGATCTACAGTCTGTATGAAAAAATTGCTCTGTGGTGAAGCTCATGCTCTTCTCTGCTTGTGAACAGAGTTCCATAAGGGCATCTTCAACCCACTGACCCACACATAAAGTCATGTCTGACGGTGAGTATCTAAATGTTTTATTACACCAGAATAATTTGTTTGAAGTAAAAACTTTATTGTTAAAAATAGACTGACCATAAGAGGTTTTTTCTTCAGTATAATAAAAATTCAGATCACTATCTGAGTACTTTATTGAACTCAACACAATATTGATCTTTGTGTAATTTAAAAATTAAAAAAACATGTACTGTACAGGTAATGTATATGTCTTGCTAAACAATTTGCATAATTTTGTTTATCCGCTTCCTTCTTCCCATTTTGTTTGTCTTTTTTAGCAATGTTTTAACAACTTTTAACTGTTTTCCGTGTCATGCAGCCTGTTATGTGCAGTATGTAAAATAAACTATGAGGAAAGCTTCAGAGAGAGAAGCTGAAGTAGCAGCTAATACATTTTATTGATAGTCAAAGAAAAGTGCATTTGTGAGGCAATGGAACTACTTGTTTTGTGTCTCATCGGGACATGAAATCAGCAGAACAATGTTGTTCAGGTTTATTTGTAGCTAAAGTTATGTGATGGTGCTATCCGTTGTACAGGGAACCTATTCACAATTATTGTGACGCCAAGTACGCAAATTAAGTATAATCCACCTATTCTTGATTTTTTTCCCTAACACATGTCTAAAATTTCTGAAAGAAAATCAGCTTGGGAATCAGAAATACCATGGTCCAATATTAAGTGTTACTCCACTGGCCAAAAGCAGACAGTTCAGGAGTGCCATTCCTTTTTCTTGGCCCTGACTGGCTGTACACCCAAAAGTGTGTATACAGATTAGTTTCTTTTGCAGTAAAGCTAGGAGGGTTTCCACAGTATGAATAAATGTATGTGTGGATACAATAAGCTGATACCCAGCCAACCTACGCTTCCACACTAGTCTGTTTAGAGTGGCTAATGCAGCAGCACCATCTTCATTCTGGATAATGTCTGCATAATTATAAATTATATCCTTTGTTAGTCTTGGTGGGGATCGCCTACTGTAACAAAGCAGATAGGTGAAAATACTAGACGCTCTGTCACTTTCACGTCACTGAACAGCTGAAATTGTCTTTCTTGTATAGTTTTGAGTAGTGGCATAGTAACTGGATAATTTGTGTTTTTAGAAAACAGTGGGTGGAAATATAATAGACACTTTCTGTGCGTACTGACTGGAACTACTTTGTCATTGGTATCAGTGCTATAACATAACTAGACGCTGAAATTTCACCATTATCCACAACCAGATGTGTATGATATCAAACCAACAATGAATGTTAAAGCAAAGTGATGAGATTGGCCTGAAAAAATTGAGAAAAAGATATTTATATTACTTGAGCAGATCTATGGAAAGGCACAGTATGGCTTTCATTCATTTTGAAGACTATAAATTATTAGATCTGCTTTGTGATAAAATTGTGGTTTTATGACAAACATTTTAAATGATGTTTTAACCATGGATAGACTGTCAGTGTTAACATTTTCACACTAAAATCTGAAGGTTTTTAGGGTGTGAGGTGAAAAATGATAAAATAAGGCAACTTAAGGGTTGGAGCAACATGTTGCTAGTCTGTTTCATTAATAACCTGTTCACATCAACATAAAACATTTAGGTCCAGCTAAAACATTTCTTTTTTGCAACCACTAAAACTGTTACCAGCAACTGCAAGTTGATGGCAAGATTTTTTTTGTTGTTGCTGCTTTAGGCTGTTGTCTCAGCTAGAACATTTGTGGCACAAACTTGCCTGTTCTTATGTTCTTGAGTATTTACAGGCAGCTTTAAAAATGGGCTGCATAGTGACATGTAGCATGGCAGCATGTTCAATAGCAATTCAAGACATTTCTACATTCTAAATTAAGTTTAGGGTCCTAACATATTAGAGTTTCCCAAAATATTCAGTAACACTAAGACTCAATCCTATCACGACTGAAAAAATGCATGTTCTGATGCTGCATTATGAGATAACAGAATTCATTATTTGTGTACCTTACGGTTTCCACTGCCAAAAAATTAAATTTTAACTGTGGAAATAAAGTTTGTCAGCAGTAAATTCAGCACTCTGGATTGCTCGCCACCTTAGTTTTGATATTTGTGAAATGTTGAGCTTTTTTTAATTCTTATTTTATTTTGATCAAATCAACCAACAACCTACCTTTTTTACAACTGCATGAGATAAACTTTGTAGTGATGTTTAAACTTTATGCTTTATTCAGCAGCCCTTTGGGGTCTGCGTTTTGCAAGGTGCTATATATAAAAACATTTTCTACTTAGTTCATTTTAAACTTATATATGTTTGGGACTCTTATCTTGAAATGAAAAAGGATGTAGATCTTGAGTTGCTTTGTTATGTGGACAAAACCCTTTAAATAATTTGTGTTTTTTTATTAAAATATAACTAGAATTTGATGTTACATGCTCTAACTTAAATGAGGAAAGGTGGTTTACGAGATGTTAATGCAGGAGTGCCCAACCTTTTTTGTCCCAAGAGCTACTTTTCAAGTAGCCAACCTCCTGAGATCTACCAGTCCAGTGTCAACATCGCAAACCCACACAGATAGTTTCCAGCATGCAGTAACTACCCTCACAACACATTGTGTTGTTGTCATACAACCATTAGACATCAAATCACAAACCCGCCCTCTCTCAAACACACACACACACACACCAATCTGCATGATGAGCAATAGCCATAACTGACATTAATATGAACCAAACAGAAAAATAAACCAGATAAAAAACAGGTAGATCTCTGTTTGAAAAAAGGAAATCACTGAGTTTTCACTTTATCAAAGCATCTTTAGGCAGCAGGGGAATTTATAATTATATAATTTGGAGGGTAACGAGATTGCTAACAACATTGAATGCATATCGGCTACTGACCAAATATGCTCACATATCATGAGAGTATGTCTGCAGTGTTTCATAACGTACAAAAACCTCAACAGAAGTAAAAATACCTATAATAAAAAGGAAAATATGTTAAAATATTAATTTAATTCAAACTGTTTCTCGTTGAAATCAGATTACATGACAAAATAACTCAACTGTGAAAAATAAATAACCCAAAATTTATTGTAAAATATGTAAAATGCAACAAAAAAAAGTAAAATGCAAAACAAGCTTTATTAAAGAAACACTTTTACTATTTACTACGACTATTATACTATTTCTATACTATAACTATTTACACATATATACGTGCGAGCACACACACACACAGACACACACTCCCCGGCCAGCACGGCGTTCCACATCTTCTCCGTGATATAGTCAATGTGCTGCGAGTTCTCCAGCGGCAGCTAGAACAGGTAGTGAAGCAGAAGTCGCCTCACGCTGCAGCTCCGGCGGCGGCCGGTCCGAACACGTCCACGGACCAGCTAGCGCAGCTGTTGTTAGAAGCCCACGCGGGCGTGACTGGCCGAAAAAAATTGGAAAATTATATTTATTTTCTTTTTTTTCTTTTGTAATTTTTAGTTGTTTTTTTTTTGTTCTTTTTATTTTATTTTAGAGGGTCTGAATACTCTGTAAATATAGCGTCAAAGTCGCTAAATTTGCAACACTGACTTCCTGTCATGTCATAACAAGTCATAATCTCGCGGTCGACCAGTAGATCGTGATCGATTGGTTGGGCAGTCCTGTGTTAAGGCATACCTGAAATCCCTAAAGTTGATTGGTTTTGACAGCACTTTTTAAACCATCCTACATGCACAAAACTCTTGCAATATTAAATCAAGCCATGCGAACAACCTTTATAAACACCAGCTTTATGTATATGTCAAATAAAGAATCTTTTAAAATATAATGAATGTGAAGCTCTCACTAAAAATGATTGCTTTTACTGGATTGGGTGAGCCATTTTGCTCCATCTCTTTAATCCACGGAGTGTGATTTATTTTAGATCCGCTGAAAGCTTTAAGGTTCTACTCTTATTTTGCACAATAACCCTAGAAGCACATTTTTACCAGATGAAAGTAGCCTCACTGAGCACAATAGCACGAACGCGAGGACCATTTTTATTTGGTTTGTATTCCGGCCAAAAAACAACGGTTTAAACAAATCTTGTTCAGAAAAAATATTACGCAGCCAGACCCTAGGTAGAAAGCTATCTATAGTTCAGCCTGAGTTCTGACTCTGATACTATGATTCTCAGTCAGCTGTTCACATTAATTTATTGATAAAAGTAGGGAAGGACTAATCCGAATATTTGGACTTATACTGATATTAATACTGCTGTTGTGGCCGCATACTGATATTTGCCCGTATAAAAAATTATTATTTTATTGACTAACAAACATTGTTGGCATTACATCATAACAACTGCGCCAAAATAACAGTAAACATAAAAAGACATGCTAACATAAAATAATAAGATTGTGTAATTTATATAATACATACATATAATATATGTTTACAAAAAGCTAGATGCACTTATTGTTATGTAGAATTAATTTTACAGTTCAAATAAATGTCAACACTATATTTTCACTAAACAGTGAATTGACAGGACACAAAATATGGTATGAAGATTAACAAGGACGCTAGATACAAACAAATAAAAGGACTCAGTAGCGTTGGGGAAAAGACAGAAAAAAATCAAAGTAGCAGCTAAAATGATTATGCAGGATGGAGATATGTGGAAGGAAGAGGAAATGAAAAGTGACAGGCATTGTAGAGAAAAACGACACTCTATTGACACTTCATTACGTTTTAATCCACCTTTAATCACATTCACTGCTGCAGAGGCTTTATTAATTGATCTTCCCTGAGTTATTGACTGGATTTGATCTGATGCATTTAGGTAACACTCAACCAGGACAGATGGTGCACCTGTATACATCTAATTAAGTGCTATTACGCAACTCCTCCTCCAACTGATTTAATTTAATTGTTTTAGTTACATCAATTTTGGGAAACCATTACTAGTTGGAAGTGTTTTACAAAATCACAAAATCTATGAAAATTCTTTTAGACCCAGGCATTTTCAACAGTGGGTTCTTAAAAGTGCACCAATCCACGTTTTTCTAGCCAAAGCTAATCTCTGGTTTTTATAATGCTATAAACAAACAATACCAATTTTGACTTATTTCAATAAACCCTTAAGGACAATGGCAAAACATAAGCTATTAACTTAGAGGTTGAAAGTTCTGAAAGTTTAAACTGCAGGTTCACACTTCCTTTTATCTTTTTAAGTCATGCTCTCATGCAGGATCAAGAAAATACAGTTGGGATTTTTTTCCTCCTTTAGTTTTATTGTTGGGAGCAAATAAAAATATTCCCCATTTTTACCCTTTAGTTTAAATAATTGGAAAAATGACCATAACATACAAACCCTCTGAAGCTAAAATAAACAGGGATATTTCAGACACCTAAAAGCACCATATCCTAAATGTAGCCATGGACTTAATGGTCAAGGAATGTTTTTTAAACAACTTTTAGTCTTCAATGTTTGAAGAAGGACACATGAGCTACCCTTTTCTGACAGCTGCATAGACACCAATGGGAAGTAAATTTCAACTGGGTGTTTGAGAAAATTCTGAGAAGTCAGGCTTTGCTTTTGGCTTTGCTCATAAGACATAACATCATGAATGTTGTCATTCTCTAATAATGGCCAATAAGACATAATAGATACTACTGATAACTACATTTTGTGTTATATGCTTGATTCACAGTCCTTTTGTCAAAGTAAGGTATTTATCCATGTGCTATTAATGTTTAAAAAAATCCAGCTTAACTTTATTCAATTACCAACTTTTAAAAATCATAAAATAGTAATTATACAAAAGATCTGTATGAGTTTGCAGAAATCTAATAAGCTGAAACAAGTTAATTAAATCACAGAGACATTGATATCTGTGGCACAAGAGAGCAAAGTACTTCCACAGAGAAGAGCAGCAAGATGAGTCAGCCACATAAAATATTCATGACACACCCAGAAACAAAAATTTAAACCATCACCGCTACTTAGCATAAGGAAGTTAATCTCAGAACTGCAGCTGACGAGCCATAATTTACAGCAGAGTTTGAGCATAAAGGAAATCAATGTCCCATTTTAATTTGGCTATGTCCTCATAGTCAGCATTTTACCTGGAATCACCTGAAATTTATCAGCGTGCTGCAGCAATTGTATTTCTTTCTCCAGGAGATAAATGCTTGGATAAAGCTAAGCACAAGAACATTGTTTACATTTTAATTAGTTAATTCTGAGAGCTCTGTGTTTCACAGAAAGGCTCTCTGAGTGCCTCCTTAAAGTGCAAAAATAAGATAATTTGTACTTCAATCACAACATAGAAGACCTGTTTATATTTGGCAGAGACTCTTTCAAGTTGTTAAGCTCGTTTTCTCTTCATGATTTGTGGTTTTTCTCCCAACTCTGACACCAATGGTTCTAGAATATGTTGAGTTTGTTACTGACTTTAATGTGATATTCCTTTTTACATTAGTGTGTCAATATTTAGTGAGTGAACACCATTTTTTCTATTTCTATGCTTTTACATTTTAATACTATAAATTATACTGCTTTGTATATTGTTAACAGAAAATAGTTTTTTCTGCCCCTGTGGTTAAAACCCAAACCCAAGTTTATTGTCACTATATATAGATGACCTAATGCTTTTTATTTCAAACCTGCATATTTCCGTACTGTGTTTTCTCTCTTTCTCCAATCTGGTTACTTTTAATGTAATGGAGCAAAGTTTCTTTTGCACATTTGCCTTATTGTGGATTTATATGAATTACTTGCCAAAACCCAACCAACTTACAAATTGTGTAATAGAACATATCTAAAATATTTAAAAGAAAATGCAGCATTAGAGGCTGACATATCTAGTTGGAATCCTAATAAACATACTAAGAGCAACATTTATTTTTTTGTTGATTAGTTTTACTTCTAAAAGTAGAAACAAGAAAGAGAGCCGCTCCCACAAGCTCTGTTTTGATAAATACTTTAGTGATATTGCTTACATCATAGTTAGCAGCCATTAGCCAAACACAATCTATAGATATGCAATTTTGAATAAACAGACAGAATGTATTTCAGGCTAACTGTGATTATAGTGTGCCTGCACATTATACATAAAGGACGCCGCTTGAAAAAACTTTACAATAATTTGGTAATGTGGGCTTTACCCTGACAATTTTATTGGGGACGTCGTTCATCAATTTTAGAAATCGTAATTTCTTGGGTGCAACAGCAACAGTAAGCAAGTAGGCTCTTGTAGCCTCCTCCTCCCTTTAAAGTTTCTTCCAGTACTGGACAGACTGCTTGTAAAAAAGAACCACAACATTAAGTAACATAACTTTTAAACATTGGCCATTTCTTCCACCTCAGTGTATTCTTCATGTCTTACACCCACCATAGTCCATACCTCTTCTATTTGACCTTTAAAGACTAGAGAAACTCTTCTTAATCAATATCTGTCAGTAATGATTGTGGGCCAATAGACAGGGCACCCGAACTGACAGCCTAAATCAAGGGAAGAAAATCCTAGTCCCCCAGTGGCCACTGTCCTGCTCATTTAAGATTTGTCTGCTCAACACTCCTGAATCAAATAGTCAATAAAGCCTTCACTTCTGAATGAGTCCTGTGGGACATTGCTATTAACCAATTATTTAGAACAAGTAAATTCACCATGAAAAACCTTAAAGGACATAGATCAATAAGGGCAAGAGTTGCTCATGTCATATCCTGGTCTACCATATAAGTATTTTAACTTGTAAATGCATCCATGTGTATTTAAATTTCACTTTTAATATTAAAGATATGTGCTGCACAGTATAAGACATATCTATCTGTTTAAATATTAGCAACAGTATGTTTAATGATTTAATCAACATCTTGCAAAGGATAAGTAGTACAATAAATGAAAAGCTCCCTTTGTTACTCCTTTGTTTAGTAGTGAAGAATTTATTACAAATAAGGCCAATAATTGTATTGACTGAACCACCAGAAGACAAAAACCGAGCTTGTCAGAGTCTTAGCTGGTTCGTATGACTAACACAGGGATGGGCGATTCCAGTCCTTGAGGGCCGATGTCCTACAACTTTTACATGTGTCTTTGCTTCAACACCCCCAAGTCAGATAATAAGGTAATTACCGGAAGTCTAGACTCTCAAGGAGGGGGTCATTCACCCAATTGATTCAGGTGTGTTGGGCTAGAGACACATAAGATGGGAAATACTTTATTCATCCGCGAGGGGAATGAGTAAAGTTGAAAGACAACGATCTAACATGATCACGAAGACACTTGTGCACAAGCAGAGCTGTATTAAAGTCAATTCTCTGAGCAACAGGAATCCAGTGCAGAGTTCTAAGCAATGGACTAATACGGACGTATTCACAGCACAATCAGAAGAAGTTGTTTAAAAATCAGTATTGATAGAGAAAAAAAAAACTGATTTTCCCTGAAAATGTGCCTATGTTATTTTAAAAAAGAAATCATAAACTAAGCCTTTTATAGCTATTCCCAAACCCAGCAACTGCAGCTTCAAAGCTAAGGTAAGTTTAGTTTTTAGTTTAGATTTAAAGAAAAATTCACACTTTGTCAAGTACAGAGAAGAGAAAAAAAACGCTCAGCTTCAATGTGCGACTCCTGGTCTAAACGAGAGACGAGCGATGTTTTCCTCATTCCCGCTGTCGTATCAGCACACAGTAAGAACATTCCTACATCACTGCATGTCCTTGAGAAATGCATTACCATTTCCTTTCACTGAAGGAACCAAAACCTTAAAAGAAAAGCAGCTGGAATTCAAAATTGTACAGAACTTTTCCCCACGAATCTAAAGTATACCCAGCTAAACATTAGACAGCCAGCATGAAATTCTTTTAAGGGTCAACTAAAGAATCTGCCAATGGAACTTGGTGATCTCTTTCATTTTAGTATAGCATTCTTTTATATGTTAAAAAAAACATTCCAGCCAATGTCAGTGTTAATATAAAAGTTAGCAGATGGAGAAAGAAAGCACAAAGCGAAGCAATGCTGATTGATGATAAGATTATTTCTGAGGTCCAACATGCTAAAGAAATTATACATTAGTAATTGGCAAAAGTAGAAACAAGATATCCCGCAAGACATTTAGAGTTGTTCACAGATTCTGAAAGAGTGGATTTTAAGCTTTAGAACCAGTTGAAATCTGGCACTCTGCAAACGAGTTGAGGGAGAAAAACACCCTCAAAACATTCACACAAATTTATTTTATTTACTTACTGTTCTTGCAGGAGGAAGTCCATGTTCTCTGAGGAAATCTGTCTGGTAACAGGATGACGAAACGATGTGGTCCTTTGGTTGTGACTACAGTAATAGAAGAGAGAGAAAGGAGTTAAAATGAGCAAACCTCTGAGTCTGTGTTAACACTGAAGGCATCCTGCTATATTTGTACCTTTCACAATTAGAACCCCTTATCAATCTCTCCCACCCTGATGGGCCTTCCGCCTTGGATTTCCCAACCCGGTGTAGAATTTGAGAGGATCATCTGCAGGACCCATTCCTGGTCACCCATCCCACCCTGTGTGGTGCAAAGTGTTGGGCTCAGCACAAATACTGGAGTATTCAGGCAAGGGCCTCCAGAGTCATTCAAAGACTAAACCAGTGTGCAAAAGCTCTGGACTGAGTAAACAACACCAAGCGTTACAGGCGGTCACTGTGTGTCTGTGTGTGTACAAATCTGAGTGTGCGTCCACTCGAATTATTGAATAGAAGTAGAACCGAGTCAGCTCATTAGCTTGTCCATTTCAATTACAGCTGCATTTGTTTTGGCTCTAAAGTGTGGGGCCCTTAAATCACACTAGCAGCAGAAGAGCTGTCGGGTTATCACCAATGAAGCCACAGACCTAATGAGAAGCACCAGGTACTCTCAGAACAAACACATGGAAAAGCTTTAGAATCACTCAAAGGCTCTTTCAACAGTCAATAGAAAGTTAGGGTTGCAACTAAGGACTATTTTAATAGTCGACTAGTCACCACCTATTGAAACGATTAGTCGACTAATCATATAATAATCGGTAATTTCAGCAAGTCGCGTGACTGATACAGCAATTGTTTCGAAATGAACCCGAGGCACCAAACTGTGTTTATAAGGAAGCGAATCTGTCAACTGGATGCATTTCCCAAAAAAATTCTTGATCCTTTTCGGAACAGCATCAACTATGGAGCAGCCTCAAGCCAAACAAAAGATTTCCGTAGTGTGGGACCATTTTGATCTTACATCGGAAAATAAGGGAATTGTTTTCCTTTTGTTCTTTCATCCGGTTCTTTTCAGTTTCTACTTGATCTATCTGAATCCAAATTCAGCTGAAATTGACTCTTAGTCGAAAAAGAATAACAGACTAAATTTCAAATCGTTGGAAAACGTATATTTTTGAATAAGAATTTGTGAAGAAAAACCTCAGTCCACAAGCATCCTCATTTCAAACACATTCCCCTAAATTTTCACTTTATGGTACATGTTCACATTATTTATTGACTTTATCTAAGAATATCACATATTTTCAATTTAACGTAAGATATGAAATAATACAATATATAATATACAATAACATACAATGACTTAAATGTTATTGTTTACACTCGTTCCTCAAATCAGTCTATCTACGTTTCCTGTAGGGATTTTTAATGTCCAGCAGGTGTCCGTATTCAGTGACTCAGTATCGACACAGTATCAATACAGTTTTAAAATGTGTTGAAACGATTCATGACGCCTCATCTACCCATGACTACTTGCAAGTAATCTTTTTATTCGCCGTTCCAGGCAAAAATGCTCCCAAGCTTTAGAAGTTTTTGTACGCGTTGCTAATGTGTTGGACGCCGCCATTTCTTGGTAGGTAACCGCTTGACGCTATTGTGCACGTGACTCTCGGCAGATTGTAATTAAGCGAGATGCCTCACTCTGCTGGAAAAACACGTCTGGGGACAATTTCTATTATCGATTTTTGAAGACGTCGACGAATCGTTGCAGCCCTATAGAAGGTAACGCAGTGGATAGATTTTGCCGGCGGGTTTTCCAAGGAGAACCATTGACACGGCAGTACGACCTACAACAGAGTATGACTGTAACGCAGTTGAATGTATCGTGTATACACCGAGTGAATACCTGTAGACATCCCGTATAGCTTATCCTGCTTGTCAGGGTTTTTTCACTGTTTTTTTAAACCACACAAATTACTGGATTCTTTTCTTTATTCTAGATTTTGTCTGACAGAACATTAAAAATTGACAATTTCCAGAGACTTTGATCTTAAAAGTTCTTTATGAGCTCCAGACAACATAAATATCAATATCAAAGACAATAAAATCTGTTGCTGATGTTTTGAGGTATAAACGTATTTACCATACATAAAAATAGTTAACATGTAACAACATGTCATATAAAGGTTCTGTCCTTTACAACATTTTCAATTTAAAATAAAACAGTCTTGGGTGTAGTTTTCCCATATTTAAGTTAAAAGAGTTATAACCTTCCAGAATAGCACAAATGATATTTATTCTAAATTTACAGAGTTAGCAGAACTTAACAACTGTAAAACTGAAATCATGAGTCATCTTCAGGTTTCAACTAATCCACTCCTTAAGAATAACCTGAACAGATGAAAGTGCAATGACAAATTTGATCCTGTAAAGCGAGATATAGCGTGATACATGTATTAAAGGTTGGTAAGAGTCCATGCTTTAGGGTTTAGTATTAGACTAACTTTTACATCAGTAGTACCAATGTAAAAGTTAGTTGGTTTAAAAGCATTGGTCTACAATTATACTTTCAGTCTCATCAGGCGTCAACAGCACTGCAACAAAACTGCAAAGGAAACTTTTAACTGTGGCTTCTTCATAGAATAGAAAATATAACCTTTCTTTTTCCACACACACAAAAAAATCCTCTGTAATAGCAACTTAAAGACTGAAAGCTTAAAGACTGTAATAAAAGAGTAATAACAATAGGTTTTTGACACTTACATAAAGACCAGATTTGAGGAGTGCATATCTAACAGTTTCAGGATCATCAGATTCTCCCATTTGAGTGTGTTTCAGTGTTTCTTTACCCTGCTATAAATCATACTGATTGAAATGAAACAGAGCATATGCAATATAATCAAATGTTTTGGCCCATAAATAAGAATTGTATTTAAATTTAAATTATTATTTATTTTAGAAAAACGTAACCATGCACAGGTTTATGGTTGTTTTCAGTAGATAGTGTATTTATCCAACTGCAGGTACCATAAATCTTAACCACTGGGGGTTAGTGTGTTTCCAACCTAATCATTAGCGACATAAATGACCCATCTTAAGGTCTGACATTGCTGCAGTTTACACATGCATGTTTAACAACTGCTGGTAAAAAGTGTTGACAGATCAACTCAAAGAGCTGTAAAGCCTGCAGAGTTCTACTTATCAATCAACAGTTGAGGAATACTGTTTAGAGATCTTGACAGTGTTGGCTTTGCTTCATAAGGAATGCCCAGTGTGATATATTGCAACTATTCAAAGTTAAATATCTTCTGTTCTGTGTTGTACCGCAACAGAAAGTGCAACCCCAAAGTCAAAAAACGAGTTAATAATCACATGAACAGGACAGCCAGGTATTATCCATTGGTTTTGCCATGAAAGGAATAAGAAATTAGGCTGACAGGCCTCTGAGTAGCACGTTCTGACGGAGACACTCCCCTTGCAGAGTAGCAATGATCCTGACAGCTGATACTGAATGACAGGTGCAGTGTGGTGGTGTTTTATTGATCGCTGGAAGAAATGTAAAGTGAGCGTGTGTGACTGAAGGAATCTTTGACTTTTTCATATAAGTGGGAACAGGAGTTTTACCTATGCAGGGGCAAGTAATCTCTGGGTGCTCTGGCTTCCAAACACAGAGAAAATAGGACTTTTAGTTTACTTTGTTATTCCAATTTCTAAACTGTATGAATGGCTGGTACAACCCCTGGTCTCACACATTGACTAACGAGAAAAAAATTACCCCGTTTTTTCTCAGATTTACCCACACTGAATCGTATTGCTGCAAGTCTTTTAGCCAGTTTTAGGAAACCACAGCTTATTTAAATGTGCTAATTTTGCACAATTGTATTACAAACTGTGCATAATACCTGGTTAATTAACACAAAAATACGTAAATATTTTCTTTGCCAGGGAATAATCTTAATCATGTGCCATTGTGGCCCTGATAAAGTACATGCCATCTAAACAAAATAGTTACATCACTCTTGGTTGTAACGATAGTGATCAAGCCATACTACTGGCTGGTACTAGAATTGCCTTTTAGAATGACTTATTGAAGTAGGTTTTAGAAAATCCTATAACAAACTTTTTCTTGTCAAACAGGTTTTATTTGGGCGGGTTGGGGAATTATGTGTTTACATAAAGCAAGGTTTTTGTAAATAACTCTTATTTTATCAAAAGATGTAATAATTTTTTTTAAATCCATTTTCATGTTTAATAGTTCAAATACTGCATACAGGTGCTTGATTCTAAATCCCACGTCTGTATATCAGTTTGATTTAGCACTGATGACAGATGCGAGCCATTTTCATTTGCACTACAGTGTCAGAACTAATGGATGGATTCAAAATCCACTGCAATCTTAAATTAAAGGCTACGTGTTAAAACCATTAACTCTGCCTGCCCATCCATAAACAGATAAAGAGGAATCCATCTCTGCTGATGTCAAGCTCACTCAAAATCCTCAACGTTAACCCGCCAGTTGATCTAGATAATAATCTTGCACATTCACTCACAGACCCGCTTGTTATTTTAGCTGTCGTGCAGTAACTGTTCAATTGGGAAGCTGATAAAACCCGTGTGAGATTGCTCTCTATGAATGAGAACAGCATGTAAGTGTCCTAGGAGGCTGTTATTTTATCCTCAAAATAGTCCAAGACATTATAGATGTGGATTATAGATGGCATCATTTTCAGAGGAACACGCGCAATGATGACCTCTGGTGAAAAGAAAATACGCTGAAACCAAAGCTGAAAGCTTTACTCTGGAGCCTTTCAGCCGTACAATGTATCACAGGAAATGAAAGAGGTGTTCACAATGTACCTTCCCCATCCCTGTGTCCTTTAGCGGTTTGTGACATAAAAAAAACATATACGATATGAATAAATCTTGCCCCATTTTCCTGCCGGTTGCTGAATTTAATGTGAATGAGTTTCCAGACAGGCATGGGACCGTGGAAACCTGGAAGTTCAAAGTTGGTTTGGTTCAAGAGTTGGACTGTATCAAGAAACTCCGTAGCGCTTTTTTTTTCTTTTTCTAAGGACAATACATGAAAACTGTAACTGAATTAAAATAGATAACATTACCACAATCCCACATATACAGAGACGGTGTAACTTTTAACAATCCAATTTGCATCTCTCATCACTTTCAATGTATTGGAAGAGCTCTGATACCTGAAGCAGTAAAAAACAGGAAGACCATGAGTTAGCTAGTTTTGGCAGTAGTGCTAAGACCGTTTCCATTGTGCGTAAAAAAGCACCTGACGGTATATCTGGTGTTAGAACTAATAAAATAGGGCATTTTTGAAAGAGATCTCTAACACTCCCAGATCATAATTATTTATAAACCAGTCATGGTCCCTAAACCTGTCCACTGTGTGAAGTTTTATAATTTGTAAGTGCAGCAGTTTAACTTCTACCATTACTACTTTAGGCTGCTTTCTATAGGTGTAGCAACACCAACTCTTCAACCTTAGTTAATTTGCCTAATGCAATCCTTCCTATTTATCTTGACCCCTCAGCAGGTTTCCAGACGCAGAATACAAGTTCAGATCCAAAGATCATCCATGAGTTCCAGCAGGTTTAGTTGATTTACTGCCAGTTTAGCACCCGAAGCATTGCTGAGTGACCTTTTTATTATCTGCATTGAAGCAACCAAAAGTAGAGTCTAGTTTTCCAATCATCTCATGTATTACGTTGGACGGTTAAGGAGGTAAACACAAGAATGTGGATATCTACCCTTGAAGACATAACATAAAAAAATAGCGTTATAAAAAAAAGAAAAAAAAGTAAGACTTCAGACATGGCGACTCATCCCTGTGTCACCTTATCATCCTTTCACTATCAAAAGGACTCACCCACGGATGTGATGTAAGCTTCAAAATCACGTCAAAAAAAGGAGCTAAAAAAATAAATGAGCCATTTAAATTTGGACCAATCGTAGACATCCAAACAGGCTTTTAGACAAAATGACTCATTTGGCTGTGTTTGGGAGATATGGCACTTATCCACAGCTTCTTTCATGCAGCCTTTCAAATATTTCCCTGTTTTATTTTTTATTGAACTTTATTTTTATCAGATAAGCTCCCACGTGGAAGTGGAAGACCCATGAAAAGTCAAGCTTAGCATCAATGAGTCCCTCTGAGCCTGTCTTTCAGCACACAGTCTGGACAACTATGAGCCCAAGTGTCGACTTATTGACCCTTCAGAGGTCCAGATGACATTTATGACGGACGGGTTGTCAAACAATAGTCTAGATATGTTACTTGCCTTACAGAATACCATGCACCCTTCTGAAACATTCAACACCTAGCTAATTCAGAAAAAATTGTGATATACACATACAATATATAATAAAAAAACCTCTGAACTTTCAAACTGTGGAATTTCTTCAATCCTGGAAGATATAGTGGGGTATCTGACACCAGTTTCTTCAGATTGTGTAAATTGCAAAATGGGGATCTCTTAGTTCAGACGTTTTTCTCAACAATGTCGTTTGGATTGATGAGAAATCTTGGCAAAATAAACGTCTCCAAAGTCTCGCTGGGCTTCTCTTGAACCACTGTTGACCTTTGATGTAGGGTATAAGACCAAGGAATAAGACCAAGGCTAAGGTCTCTTGGCTTCTGATGCTCACATGCACATTGTTTTTTGAACAGTGGAGAGGAGTCTCTCATTCTTGTCTGAAGCTTTAAAGCTCCATCAAACACCTTTTTATTTTGTCACTTTTCTCTGAAAGCTGATATTAGCATTAATAGCCAGCCAAGGTGAATCAGGCTAGATGAGACCGCTGTCTGGACACTGGCAATATTATCGGATGTTGATTGGGGAAAGACTCCAAGATTAGATGAGACTGCCAAGACACCTTTTGGGTGTGACAACTTCACGCGCACTAGTTTGGACTTCACAGGTTCGTCCAGTATAAGCAAAGGAAAAGTGGATCTCTGTCTTCACTGGACCAAGTGCTCGGACAACACATATATTTCTTATTAAAAGTTGTGTTAAACTAAACATATTCAGTAGCCCACAAAACCGGCTGGCTCTGAGTAAACGCGACCTTACTTTTTTGTCAAACTTTCTCAGATCTATAGCCATCCATAATATAACATTTGAAATTTACTTTTGACTTAATATCGCAACCACTGATTACAAAGGGGCTTACTTTTCTATTAACCATTTAAAACTAAATGCATGTATCAGTTAGAGCTTAACCATTGTGCCAACGCTAACAGGAGGCTACGTTGGTCTGTGGATGATTTTTTTCAAAGGTTTTTAATTTTTTTAATTTTTCTATGCTTAGTAGTTTTATCTTTATTTCCGCTGGATTCACACCCTGCCTTTGTTTTAACAGATGTGTGGCTGACGGAGTGACTCGAACATGATGCGCTGATGCAAGTGGGCGTACGCTCAGTCAAAGGTCGTTGCTATTTAAAGGGAACTTCCAGATGAAAATGTGTTTGAAGTGTGGAGAGGGAGAGTGCGGTGGAGCAGTGTCCGCACAGTATGGGAAAACACGGCAAGGTCGTTTCTTCCCGGAGTGCACCGAACATGCTTACCAGTGTGCATGAGAACGAAAAAAAAAAGAAAATGCTGCTTGCATTTGCTGTATTTTTAGGTGAGAAGGCACATTTGAAAACAAAGGTAATTCTGTATGTACTCTGTGGAAAAGCATAAACTAAAATACCATAAACACATAGCATAAACACATAAGCATAAATGTGGTAAATCTGAGCTTTTTAACGCTATCTTGGAGCTGAGCTGGTGTCTATCTCTGGCCAGAGCCAAGGGACATCCTAGAAAGGTAACTAATCCAATTTAGGACAGAGAATTGGTACATACTAGCTCAAATACATGATGCCACTAACAATTAGAAAAGTAAGTCTCAGGCAGGTACCCACTCTCTTACTGGCTTCACCAAACAGCGTTTGGCAAATTTTTGGCAAGGTGTTTCAGTTTCATGTCAGCTTTCAAACATCAACATCTAAATTATTATCCGGGACAATCTATAATGTATTCATGCATACAAAAAACTCTGAAGTTTCTCATTGTCTAATTATTGTTAATCATGAAACTCTCAAACAACTAATAAAAAGTCTCAAATGTAAATTCTTCACCTGAGCTGGGCGCCCATAAATGTCTGTGGATACGTCAAACATTCAAGTCTTGTAAATCACAATCCAAATATGCTTTTTATTCAGCATGAACATGCAGATGATCGGCTTTAATAAGAGGAACGTTTTCCATCTCAAGTCTATAAAGACTTTTATACAAAATATATCAGCTGGCTTTTAAATTCATTTGCTTACTTCTTTCAGACAATTCGGGCTAATGTGCTGAAGAATAGTCTAAAAATGATGTGTATCAAGAGACTCTGTAGCACTTTTTTTTTCTAACCAGGGCACACATTTGTGCACATAAGCAAGACGCTGACCATGGCCCGGTGCAATGTGGCAATTTTGTGCATGGCCTAGTGTTTAAATGAACGTCATGTAATTGGGTTTAACATTGCCACGGCTGACAGAGTGGTTCTGATTAGACCGCATCATAAAAATAGACTAAAAACAATGATTTCTGGCACATTTGCAGCTTGCACTTCACATTATTTCAGATAAATCAAGTAAAAAAATAGAAAATAATTTAAAAAAAAACAGAGCTTGTTTGTGTTGAGTTTAATATTGCTACTTTTTTAATATTGCCATTGTTTTTTTCCAGATCAGCTATGCGCTGTTACTTCCGCACAAACGTCTTATTTTTATTTCATATCAGATCCTTTTAGGCACTGCAACAACCCGTTCAAAGTGAGATCTAACCCATCAGCTTCTCTTTCTCATTGCTTCCATGTGTGTGACAGTGATTTTTTTCTACAGAGTGGTCAACATGAAGCAAACAGGATCGTTTTTGCCACATTGCCACCAGACTGTGCTAATCATACTCCTAGAAATTAGAGAGCTGACTACAATGGGCCAAAAGCTTGGATTGGCAGAACTGCTCGCCATGCACCAGCAACATGACGGCCCACCTCCCCTGGAACGGCAGACATCAGTATGATTAAAAAAAGATCAAATATTAAACCATTTCTTTTCCTTTACCTTTTTCGAAACTTCACAACTTCTGTGCTCTACTTTGCATGTGAATGTTGCACGCACCGTACGCTCCTCCCGTCTTTAACTAAGAAGAGGGTTGTGTCAGCATGCTTGTATGGTGTTATTACTGGTAGTAGGGCTGAGGAGCTGCAACACAATCTGACCAAGCCGACCGACACGCACACATACACACTCCCTAAGGCGCCCACCTAAAATTCCCTACAGGTCAATGCTGCCAGTAAATTCCTTCCCCGGTCTACTGTATGTAAGGAAAGGCAGTGACACGCTGAGCTCAACTTTAGACTCTAAGGGTCTTAACAGCACTCCAATGGCACTAAACCACCCACACACCACAAACACAAACATACTTTTCCATTTGATTCTCTCATAGTCCATTTCTCTCTCTTATGCTATCCCCACCACTGCATCACTGTCGCCCACTCAGACCGAGCAGCACTCAGAATGGCTCCCTTGTCTGATGTAATGATGGTGCATCCAATTCGACCAAGGTTTTTTGTCTGCTTAAACAGTGTTATGAGTAGCTTTGCAGTAAGAACCTAAACCCACAGCCGAAATTGCCAAGTAATTAGTCGCACAAATAATTTAACAAAAACGTCCAGCACCTATATCAGTTTATTTAATTACAAACACACAACATGTATAACTAAAACTAAGCTGCTTATTAATGGCACATATCCAGTGTTGTACTCCAACCAGCAGATTATAAGAAAGTGTCTAAAGCCTGGCACACACGGAACTTGGCGTGTTACAAAGTCTACGTTCAAGAGAGCAATGGAGGATGGTGTAAAGTCCAAAGAGAGAGACCGGATGAGGAAAATGAGACAATCAGAATCAGAATAAAGCTTTATTGCCAAGTAAGTTATTGGAATACAAGGAATTTGTTTTGGCGTAGCATTACAAATGTTTAAAACATGGCTATGAAAAAATATGAGATTCAAGTATTAATTTAACAAAATATAACTATAAATATATGTACATTTAGGCGTGGGACGATAACCAACTTTGCTGGAAAATACATTGTCCTTAAAATTATTGACAATAAATGATATTATTGTCTGAAGAATGCTGAAGAAAGACCCGGTTAAGTGGAACTTCTTTTACCAAAAGTTATTACACACATGCATAATGTCAACATCTGTGGAGGATCTCCCACTAGTCCCAGATTGTGCCAACACAACTAAACTAAATGTTTTTACCACGTGAATAATTCTCATTTCTTATTAATTTTCTTAACTTATATAATACCAGACAAAAAAGGTGGCATTTATATTTTAAACAAAGTGTTGAGAAAATGTGTTAATTTTTAGTAATAAATTACAAAAAAAATCACTTTTATGTTCACTAACAATAAACAGTTGTACCTACTACAACAAATTATTAAAAATACAAAAATAATATTTGTTTTGTCCAATATAGAACAGAAATACAGTGCATTGCAAAAGTATTCGGTCCCCTTGGACTTTGCAACCTTTTGCTACATTTCAGGCTTCAAACATAACGATATGAAATTGTAATTTTTTGTGTGCGACACAATGGTAAGGTGGAACAAAATTTATTGGATACTTTAAAAAAAAATTTGAAATGAAAAACTGAAAAATGTGGGGTGCAATATTCGGCCCCCTTGTGTTAATATTTTGTAACGCCACCCTTTGCTGCGATTACAGCTGCAAGTCTCTTAGGGTATATCTCTGAAAGTTTTGCCCACTGAGAAACTGACATTTTTGCCCATTCTTCCATGTAAAACAGCTCGAGCTCAGTGAGGTTGGATGGAGAGTGTTTATGAACAGCACTTTTCAACTCTTTCCACAGATTCCCAAGGCGATTCAGGTCTGGACTTTGACTTGGCCATTCTAACACCTGGATGAGTTTATCCGTGAACCATTCCATTGTAGATTTGGCTTCATGTTTTGGATCATTGTCTTGTTGGACGATAAATCTCCGTCCCAGTCTCAGGTCTCTTGCAGACTGCAACAGGTTTCGTTCCAGAATGGTCCTGTATTTGACTCCATCCATCTTTCCATCAATTTTACCGATCTTCCTTGTCCCTGCTGCAGAAAAGCAGGCCAAAACCATGATGCTGCCATCACCATGTTTGACAGTGGGGATGCCGTGTTCTGGGTGATAATCTGTGCTGCTTTTAAGCCAAACATAACGTTTTGCATTATGGCCAAAAAGTTAGATTTTGGTTTCATCTCACCAGAGCACCTTCTTCCACATGTTTGGTGTGTCTCCCACGTGGCTTGTGGCAAACTTTGATCAAGACTTTTTATGGATATATTTGAGAAATGGCTTTCTTCTTTCCACTCTGCCATGAAGGCCAGTTTTGGCCTGTGTATTACTGATTGTTGTCCTATGGACAGATTTTCCCACCTCAGCTGTAGATCTTTGCAGTTCATTCAGACTTATGGGCCTGTTGGCTGCATCTTTGATCAGTCTTTTCCATTTCAATATGATTACTTGCAGAGCTCCTTGGGATGTTTAAAGCTTGGGAAACGTTTTTGTGTCCTAATATGGCTTTAAACCTCTCCACAACAGTATCTCGGACCTGACTGGTGTGTTCCTGATGTTCTGTGCGCTTTAAACTGAACTCTGAGACAATCACAGAGCAAGTGCATTTATACGAGACTTGATTACACACAGGTGGATTCTATTTATCATCATCAGTCATTTAGGTCAACATTGGATCATTCAGTTTGCTGCCCTAAAAGTAAAGGGGCCAAAAAATATTGCACACACCACTTTTAAGTTTTTTATTTCTAAAAAAAGTTTAAATATAAAATACATTTCGTTCCACTTCACAATTGTGTCGCACTAGTTGTTAATTTTTCACACAAAAAATACAATTTCATATCGTAATGTTTGAAGCATGAAATGTGGCAAAGGATTGAAAAGTTCAAGGGGGCCAAATACTTTTGCAAGGCATTGTACAAGCAGACCAGCACTAGATGCATATCCAGGTTGCATAAACTCCCTTCTCTCACTTCATCCTTGGCTTTATTTAATACCCACTAGGCTTAATTTCTAACGTCTATTCTTCAAACAGGAAGGACAGGCAACCCACAACAAGGTAACGTATGACCAAAAAGGCTCAGTGCCCGACACAAAGTATGGCTTTGCTCATTAGATCACAGTGCCTTTACGTTGCCAGGCAGTTTCGCCATCTCTGGTTTCAGAGTGACCCAGTAAAACACAGAGAATCTCCAGCAGCTACGGGGGGATAAGCTTGGAGTGACAGAGCCAGGGTAGCGGCACAGCAGGCCTGGCACACTTACAGCAACCCGCTGCCAATAATATCAGAAGGAGAAGCAATTATCGCCGGCATTACTAGCTGGAGCAACCTTCTGGCAAAGCTTAGGATGACACAGGGATATGACTATTACAGCACTTCCTTTAGTACATGCCTCAGAAGCCTGCCTTAGATGACTAAGTTTAAACGTAGTATGTATTCCTGTTTTCTGTTTACAGTTGAAATATGAAATCCACTACAATGGATTAAAGGAGTCCTAATCCAATAAATAGGTCATTACAAAACAATTCAATGAAAAATATGAGATAAACAAGTAATTTTGAAATTGAATAATTATGTATAATTGTGTAGAAGTTATATAATTATTTTTAGTATTTCTCAAAGGTAGAGGAGAGGATCTTTTCAGTAGAAAATTTTCAATGGAAAATCCCATTGAAAATGACCGGTGGTGAAAAATAACTGGCTGTCAATGAGGAAATAAAATTTATGCGATGACGTATATCACTAATGTCCCCACCCACCTGACCCCGTACAACGCGCGCTAATGCCTTTGAATTCACGCATGCGCCGATTGTTGTTTAGAAAGTAATCCGGGACGGACAAGACGCATCATTCACCATTGAAGAGAGGTTCTCCCCGTACGGCAGCGAAAAAGAAAGCTCGCAAGAGAAAAACCGTGTTCGAAGTCGGCGAGAAAAAAGAAAGACGGCTGCAGAGATGAACAAAACCCAATTTTGTCTTCGAGATTACTGCTTTGTGACGGCATTGAAAGCCGAAAAGGGACTCAAAACCGATCAACTCGTCGCAGAGTTTCTGCTAGACAGGTAATGTGCTTATACCTGCTCATTTATGTGGAATTACTACCCAATGGCTTGATTATGCATCACTGATAATCATTACTTACTGTCAAATGTTCTTGTACAACCGTCTTCCTAAAAAACCTTTAGGTAACTAATTCATTGCTGTAAAAGTAATCAATTCTGTAATAAGTCTGATGCGGCGCCAGAGGCTATGGTCCCACAGATGTAAACAGACTGCATTTGCTGAGGACGTGCGCGCTCCCGATATCAGGGGGCGTTACTGGAGATGATGACAGGTGGCGCATGCGCAGTGTGCTGAAAATGAGAATGAGCTGAAGATCCTCTCCTATACCTTAATGCATGTTTTCTGACAATGATGTGATTGGTTGACCAACACATCCAGTGTATTTCAGACCAATCATCTACACTTGATGACTGTCTGGGATGTGCATTATCATATCGTTTATTGTTACCGTAATACCTTTATTGTCATAATAAGAATTGTGACTTATCGTCACAATAAAAATTAACATTAGGGATGTTTGCAAACTCTAAAACCTGAATAATTGGTAGGTTACCTTCTTTTTTTTTTACCATTGTTTTATACATTAGAACACTAATACATTCTCAAAAAACATGATTGAATTCGGCAAATGGGAGCAGTTTAGCGAGAGAAAACATTTCTTTATGCAACTGGTTTTCTGAAGATTTTTCATTACCACAACAGTAACACAAGATATTGTGATAAATAATTTCTATTTAGAAGTTTTTAGTAGAAAAAAAAGTTTCAAAAAATTATTTGTATTTTAAAGAATCTGAATAATTTATTGGCACTTTTGACCTTCCATAATCTCGAAATTGCAAAAAAAAAAAAAATAATCAGAAAAACTTTAGTGATGCATCAATATAGAAATTCATAAGTAGGCGGATACTGATATCAGATATTATTAGGTGGTTGCGGGTGAAATTGATATTTACAGGGTATCATTTTCCTTTGATACCCTAAAAACACAACCACATCCCAGCACTACGGCATTAATATCACCCGAATAACAAGTGCAACATGACAAACAGCCTTTCTCTCCAGAAACGCAAAAACAAACATCAACAAGGGGGAGTCAGACAATGGTAGTTAGAACCGGCCAGACCAACTTACTGGACAGAAACCGATGTTTTAACAAAACAAATAACATTGATCAAGACTAATGGAAATGCCGATGTATCGTGCATCCCTACCAATAAATCCTGTAGCCAATAAATCTTGTTTATGCAACGGCTAGTTTTCAGCTATGGTTTCCAAAGCACCACAACCTTGTGTCATATTTTCCCGACCGAATCATTTCTTTTTAAATCAAGGCAACAACAACCAAAAGAAAATTGAGTTGAGCATTATTGCTTTTGAGGAGCATTAAATGGATCAGGATTGTAGCTTGGTCAGAAATATTTAGTAGATAATTCGTTTTTATCACTGGTGCTTTCCTTATTTTAGCACGTACACTGGTTTTACTCGAATTATCTGAATGATTCTATTAATAAAAAACGTACACCTTAGTATAGATTATGTTAACAAAGTATTTTAGCAGGATACAAACTTGCCTTCCTGATTGTTTTTTTGTTTTGTTTTTATTATAATGCTGAAATGTAAAAAAGTATATAACATAATTGTTTTCTGAGACATTTTTTTTAACTCTCAAAAAATGTGAGTAAAAATAACGACCTTAAATCAATTTTTATCGTTTATTATTTATTTTGAAGGTATTTTATAATAAGCAAAATTTTAACGTATCCAACATTACATGAAATAAAGTAAACATCTATTAGAATTTTTAAAAGGGCACCTCACTGGGAGATATATTAATAATAGCTGCACTCCTGCTAAGGCACATTAAACAAAAAGAAAAAATAGAAAAAAACCGAAACCCAAATTTATTTGCACCACATGGTTAGAGAAAAACAGCATATCTAACAAAAACATCAGCCTTGTTTACTATTTTGTCTCCTTATTTCACCGCTTAGAGGTACTTTTGTTCCAGTAGATGTCGCAGTCAAAATCATTGTTGCTTAAGTCTGAGTTTTGTTTTGTGAGCAGATGTGTCCTCTATCATCATCTGCACAGAAAGACACTCGTCCTTTCTGTGCCACTAAGCAAGACTGAAAGGACACCCATTATTTTTCCTAATCAGTGGGTCGACTGAGCAACAGGCACTGTCACCGTCAATCACTAGACCGATTACTTTATTTTAGACAAATTAATCCACAAATGATGCATGCATTGAAATTCATAAGCATTTGTGGTTCAAAGGAAGAGATTTTACTGATGGCGATTTATTTAAAGCAACAAGCAGAGGGTTGACAATGTTGATAGTTAAAAATCTGAAAAGCCCAGTTAAAATGGTCTTTTTGCACCTAGAAAAATAATGTGGTAACCTTTATCTTTTTATATATATATATATATATATATATATATATATATATATATATATATATATATATGATTAAAAAAAATTATTCTAAACATGTTCTTTATTTTAGTGTTCAGTGTTGACATATCAAAGTATTAAAGCATAGACCAGAAATTGACCACCAAACTCAGATGAGCAAAACCTCTACATATTTTAAATATCATTTAATATAACAGACTGTGATAATATTTGCCTTAATCCTAACATTTAAGCCAGAAGGAAAAGTTAATACAGTGAACATTTGAAATAAAAAATCTTATTTGTTCATTTTAAGTTTAAAAACATTCAGAATGGTGGAAGCTGGGACAAATATGCGGCAGCTGACATTTCAAGCGTCTAGAGCAACACAGCATGCATTAATGTTTCCACTTAAGCTGTCTGTCTTGGACACTTTGAGAGTAACTCCTTTGTAATTACCCAGCCCTCTTGCAGAAGCATTGCCAGATAGGTCCACGCAAATCAGATCACTCCTTGTTCGACACTTGTTCGCGTTCAAAATAACCAAGACATTTTACCCCCCTGCTCTGCCTCTGTGGCCGACTGACTGACGATAATAATAGCTGCTCTTCACCCAGCTGAGTGCTTATTAAATATCTCATTGCTGAAATAATGGAAATATTCTGCATTAGCACAAACAGGAATGGAAGCTAAATGAAAGCCTGTGATTGGGGAGAGGTTTTAGATGAGGGAACAATGTTTGGGCTTATTTAAAAAAAGGATTGAACTAAAAATTGGCCTTTTCATTAAACACTGTTTCCAAACAGGGAACAAGACCCGTTGGTAGCATGATGGAAAGTGGATTGAGTGAGACGGTTTGGCAAAAACTATTTATTTATTGCAATTGTAGAAATTTGATCATAAAATACATTAAGAGTTTGGCTATTTTCCTACTAATTAAACCATGTATAAACACAATAGATGCATTAATTATGAAGAAATACATAGAAAAGTCCTTGAACTGTGGCTCAGATACAAAGGGAAAGGTCTAAATCAAGAGGTAAAGTTGTATCCAAACCTAATGTGGTTAAATTCAGTGGAAAAAAAGTTGTTCAAGGATTTGTTTTATTATTTACCATTCCTTGCTGATTAAACCTGTCTGGATTTTCATTGCAGCTACAGTGGGCTACGAAATATTAAAAAAAAGGTACTAATATCAAAATCTTCCAATGTTATTTCTGGTCTAGGTAATAACCAATATGTACTATTTACTTATAAACTATCACATTCAATAAATTAGAATACCCATTCCCATGGGACTGATTTGTCAAATTAAAATGACATTAAAAAGAGACAACAATCCTTTTAAACATCAATCTGCGTGTAATCGCTCTAGATCATGTTTTTTTTCCACCAAGTCATACAATTCCTCAGATAAATTGACTTTTACATGATATTGTGGTTTATTGAATATGAATGTTTATTTTTTTTTTTGTCTTTTAACGCCTATAAAAACCGACCACAACACTTACATTGCTTCTGAGTTTGAGGTAAACAACCCAGAATCCTGCGCCGCCTCGCTATAATGACAAAGGGAAATTTAAAAAACAATTTACCAACAATGGAATCAGACTTTATACTTGTGTGTTTTATTTTCTATGAAACTGAAAACAATCTTCAAAGAAGCCACTGCTGGATTTAGAACTGAAGCAACCTTAATCGTAGACTTGAAAAACTGCTCAAATTGCTCTTGCACATCCGGACTTAAATACATTTCCAGGCGGGACAACGCAAAGATTTTCTACCCGTTCTCCTTTTAAAATAAAGCTGTCACAGACATGATTTATTAAATAATACAATATGTTTTTAAAAACTAAAGCTCGTCATTCCGTTCCACACCTTTTAAGATCTTTTTTGTAATTCACTGCTGTCCCATCTCATGCCAGGCACACTTCAAAGGCTGCTTCTTTAGACCGACAGGCTCTAAAGCGGCTCTGACAATTAATTTGAGTTCCATCAAGTTGCAGGATTGGGACTCTTGATCCCTGATGAGCCGTGCTGTCATGATTGAAGTTCAATTTTATGGGAGAGGGGAGAAGAGATGGTAGTGAGTCTAATAGGTGCGTCCATTACAGCCAATCAGAGAGAGTGGCGTCCACCTCTGTTGCGAATGGTGATGCCACAAGCCAGAATCAAGCCTTTCCCCCCCCCAAGCACTTGAGAGGATACTTGGGAAATTTTGTCGCTATGGTTACGTCAGGATGTGACCATCTTTGGTTTCATATAAGTCCCCACTTTTGTCTGTGGCAATAAATATTGCCAAACAACAGAGGCAATTCTGCAGGGGAAAAAGATTAGAACATTTACAGGGGAAAAAAACCCCACCCCCTCTAAAAGTGAATGCGTATGTCTGGAGAGCAATTCTCAGGCAGAAAGTCAGCATTTAGACTTGCAGCCTGGCGAGCTAATGGATGGAAAAGTCAACGCTGGATTGGCATTGAGAAGTTCACAGCATCCTGATGCAGAAAGCCTAAAGGTTTTCGGAAGTTTGTGTAATTCCAAGTAGGGTTGCAAGTGCGAGGTCCAGGCAAAGCCATAGCTACATGTAAACAAATAAAGCAGGATGCATGAATACAATTCAGTTGAAAAATGGCCATTTTATTAAAAAAACATAGTTGCTTCTTAAGTATATTTTAACCCTCATGCTAGCTGTTTTAAACAATGACACACTAAATAAACTACTGTGGTTTTGTGATGTTATTAAACCAAGAGATATTCATAAGACACATTAAGACAGGAATCGGGTTGCTGTGAGACACTTTAACAAATGGATGTAAACCTGTAGTGAGGATAACTTTTATGTTAAAGATTAAGATATTTGTTGTCATGGCAATCCAAGGTACAGAGACGACAGGCACAGTTTGTGCCGCTAGCCATGCTTTCAACACTGCTAGCTTTTATGGCTTTGCGGGCAGACCTCAAAATCGAAAAAGCAATGTCAACTTCGTTCGCTTTTGTATTATGGGACAAATGTGCAGTCTTGAAGAAGAAAATGCCAATAAAATGATTGATTAGTAATTTTATTTCTGAATCAAATAATGCAGCCACATTCTTAAAATGAAAAAGTATTTCTGGAAATGCATTTTTTACATTTCAAATGAATTTTGGTAACTATTTGCTGGGGCACATTTTGAAAAATAAATCTCCAATGTCTTTCTTATTTTCATTTTAATTAATTAAAGGATTGAGCAGTCTTAAAGAAGGAGATTCAAATGCAATTAGGATTATTGATTAGTAATTTTATTTAGTCAAATAATGCAGCCACATTGTAAAAATGATGCTTTTTCATGTTAAATATAAATATATTTGCTTCCATAAAACATGAAGTACATTAAATAACAAAAGCCTAACCATAGACCTTTCTTCCCGGGATAAGGGTATATTTCTGTCATGTTACATGTTTGTTTCTTGAGCGTTGCACTACATTTCCAGTCAATACAGCTCTCCACTTCCTAAAACATTGGCAATCTCTTGTTTAGAAGTTATTATTAAGGTTATACTAGCTTCATTCCAGAATGGCATAAATTGATCTTTGCATAAATTTTGGATCCTTTTACTTTCCGGTTCCAAAATGCCTTCACCAAGATCATTGGTCTCACAAATCCACTGACTTCACTTAAGGATGAGCAGCAGCGCCCTCGTCAGAAGCACGACCACATCAAAACAAAAATAAAGAAAGTCCGGACAAGCAGCTGTTTCAAAGTTATCGAATGGAATGTATTTTTAATAGAAAATGAATTGACAATTATTCATAAGTCGGTTAGTTGTTTGAATTCCCAATATTCTCTCAATTATAGCTCTTCGCGGTGGAGCAGAGGATCCCCCTAATGACACAGCTCATCCTCTGGAGGAAGCTCCATGCAGTATCCAGGAGCTTACTTTTGGGGGTCATTGTTTGTATCTCATGACCAAAAATAAGGTTTAGAAGTTAGCTGTTACGATGTTCTAAAAAACGAAGAAGCTGCATCATTTGGCTCATTGTCAACTTTGGTTATCAGGATTCTGTAACAAATTAATTTTTAATGTTCAAAACCAAAACAATTTGATTTTTAATTAGCATAGACTGACAATACTGTAGTGTGTAGCAAAATCTAATTGGTTCCTGAACATTAATTCGTTCCAGGATCCTATGATTCCATCTGTAACGTAAACCCGCCTGCTGCTTGGGTTAATTTATATAATAGACCGTGCTAATTTCTTTGATTAAAACATCAATGAGTGAAATCAAATTAAATATAGAGTAAACCGGCACATAAGACATCCCGTTAGTGTTGGCCCACATTATCTCCCATGTCACTATTAAAAATTGAACTGTCAGAATTTATGTCTCGTCGGTGATTTCTGCACTGATCTCATTAGTCTAAACAGCAACAAGTTAAATGTTCAAAGTTAGTTATGAGGGATATCAATTACTTTAAAGATGATTGGGTTCATTATTTTAATACTGCAGCATCTTAAGCTAGACCAACTGTGTGCTTTTAGTTTTTAACTGAGTTTTTACAATTTTTCTTTGTTGTAATTTTTAGGCTTGACTTAAATTTATCAGAGGCACCAGAAGAGTTTTTAATTTGTAAGATGCCATTTAAATTAGGTGACAAATAAAAGTTCCTGAAATGTAAGCAGTCTATCTAAAACACATTTCCTACATATTACATTAAAATCAAGCCAACATGCATTCAGGCATATCTACGTAGAAGTACACCTTGCTACACCACACATACACTAAGACAACAGTAAAAAACAAAACCAAGCTTAAATACATAGGTTATTGAACATCTAAGCTATTCGGTGATGAAAAAAATACCCCCCCTTTTGTCATCTGTACTTGCACATGTGGTCTTTTCCAATTCGGTCCTTACATTAAGCTAGAACGTATTTTAGGAAAAATTGCAGATGAAACATTAAAAACATGGACCTCTGTTGCGAAAACGCAAGTAAAAAAAAAAAAGGCAATTTAGGTCTCATTAGGAGGAGCAGAAAAATATCTAGTGTACCGAGTGACACTAAGGAGATTCACTCCAGTCTTGCGGCAGCCCACGGTTTTCTCACAGAGTCCGTCGAGACTGTAGTGAGACAGACTTTCTTCTTGTCTGGCGCTGCCAATGTGGGAAGTGAAATGAATGCGATGGAAATCTGTTGGGGCTGCCCCATTTGTCCTACTTTACTGCTGTCCTATGCAGCAGGCTGCACATTTACGCCTTTGCTGGTGTGTCGGATATAAAAACGCTGGACTTCACAAAAATTGCAAATGTAAAAAAACAAAAAACAAAAATTTCATATTTCATTTCAAACAAGCCTTCAGCAGCAGCAAAAATGCATCCTAACCAAAGCAAGCAGAAGTGCACCAGATTTTCTTCATTTTCTGGTTCATTTTCATCGATTCGACTAATGACTATTGCTTGCTTTGTGATTTTTCTGCCTCCCACCCTGCATGTACATTGCCTTCATTGATTGCACACAAAGCTGTCTCAGATTAGGCAGGGATTACAGCTCTGCTGCCCACATGGTCTGAGCCAGCTGGGGTGTAATGTGACACTTGGTAGTCTGGCGGGCTCAATAGGCTTCAGTGACAAACAGATGGTGAACGGAGCGGGCGATTTATAGCAATCCTACACATTTATCTAAGGAATGAAAGTATGGGGTTTTGCCTCCGCCCCCTGGCTCATATCGCACACAACAAAATTTATGATGATTATAAGTGTGGGGCGCTATGGCAATAATAAAAATACACCATTATTTCAATATGTAAACCAATTGTTTCAAAAGAACAAAAGGAACCTTTAATTAATGTAACCTGCCACAAACAAAATAGGAAAATAAATAATGCATTCTTCCATCACACATTCACTTGAAAAATGTGAGACTACTTCTTCTATTGACAAAAGGAGGGCATGGTAGAGGCAGCGTCATGCTGTGCTTGGTGTGTTAAGAGCAACCTGTTAAAAAGCTGAAGATATTTTATTTATATGACAGCTTTTGCTCAATGTCTTTGAGGAGCTGAGACAGTATCAAGCTTCCATGAGGGTCGCCACAAATTAGATTTCTGACTGTCACCGTTGAGTTTTACATTTATTTGTAAAGTTTTATATATATTATAAATGTTTCCTTCTTACAATAAGAGAGGCTGGCCAGTATTCTCTTAGTGCAGATGAATAAGCTGCATTATGACACAAAAATTAGCTTTTAAATGAAAATTAAGAATTATTGAAGCCAATTTTAATTTTAATAAAATATTTGAGGGGTTTCTGTTTGACATTGTCATTTATGTAACAGTGTTTAATATGTGCTTCTGCCTATCTGGGACAATGAGATCTTCTTGGCTAAATAAACTTCAGTTAAATAAAAACACTAACTAAAACAACAACAGAGTTATGAAAGGAAAGCGGAGCTTGAGATATTTTAACAATTTAAAATAGGAAGAAATATTTAGCCTGTCGAAAAGGGATAAATATTATGAGACAGGTTACATAGATACAAACTCAGGGAAGCAAACACAAATTTAAGATAAAGGCTTAAAGTGGTTTTAACATCTAAAGTTCGTTTCATTTTTTCCAAATCAGTTGATCAATTTACAAATTTTGAAAAATTCCCTTTGCTTTGGCCTTTTTATGTCTAAGAAAAACAAGCAAAACTAGAATGTTCTGTCTAGTGTCAGGGTTCAGAGAACAAAATGCAAATACAGGATGTAGATTTTGGTATGAAAACACTAAGAAAACAAAGGCCAGACGTGAAACTTTGTGCTTATCAGTGATACAATGGTCACCATTACTGCACGTAAAACTGCAACGGTTCGCTAACAGGTTTGGAAACTAAGGAATGCAACTTTTTTCAGCCAAAACCAACATAGAGTCTAACAGCCTCTATTCTACTTTCCACCTCAGCCAAAGTTTGTTTTTGTTCTTTGAGAGGTTACTACTGTTTATCCACATTATGTTTTTACACTACATGCTGTAATTAACAAAATTACTATCAAATTTTAGATTTACAGTGACTTTCTGTAACCTACCAACAACATTAAATCCATTTTAAACTGTGTTCCTGATCCTTTGATAAAATCTTAATGTCCTTGCTGTGTGAAATGAAGCTTGTTACTATTGTTATTGTTTTATTGTACTGACATTGTCCCATGCATAGCACCGGCGGAAGCAAGACAAGAATTATAAGGAGGGGTGACATTTACACACAATGGTTTAGTGCAGGAATGTAAAATGATGTTTTGGAGCTGAACATCATACTAATTTACTGCCATGACAAAGCGGAAAACCAAAGATAGGGTGAGGTAATTACTTTAAACGGGGCTACATTAGCCATTTAACATCACATTCTGAATTTGAATGTTGCTCTTAAAGCTAAGTTTGCTTCATGGGACTCGGATTCAGCATCAGACTAACTGGACTAATGCTAAAAAGTCAACACACCATGAGTCAGACCTGCAGACATTATGTGAAAGGGATATACTGTGAATGAAAATGCGAGGAAAGTCGCAATTAAAAGTTCAAAATAAACTGATGAATAATAAACAAGTATTGTCGTAAGGTTAATACTAAGGTCTGTAATAAGGTTTACCACACAGGCTCAAAGGTAGTGTGAATGGAGTCTGTTGGTAGTCAACAGTTAGATGTACTGGTTTGTGTTGGGTTGAATATCTAGATTCCCTTTGGGGGGGAAGGATTCGAAGCATTACCTAAATGACAATATCAATATCAACTTTAGATTAAATGGGAATTCTTTAATTGATTTTTTCACCATGAAAACCAAGTGTTTCCTTATCCGATATCAGCCAAAAATGAATATAGAATTAAAGAATTATATAGACGTTCATGTAAAATCTCAGATATCATCAGTTGAACAATACAAGAAGTGGCTTCTGGTGATAAAATTGCAACACTAAATTATTTTATTCAGACCAGAACCTTCTCTCTGACCAAAGTTTAATATTTACAGAAACTATTAATTTTCACTATTTTTATCTGAGTAATATCACTAAATCAAGCCTTTTCTAAAAACTCAAACTACAGAAGTATTAAAGTTCTTCATGATTAATGCAGATATTATGTTGGGTTCATATTGGAACGACATCCAAGAGTAAAATATCGGTATTATATCTGAAGTGAAATAGTGTGAGTATGTGTGCCGAGCATTTTCATGTTTTTTTTTCCAGTTAAGATCACTGATGGGACTTTTAACATATCATTTATTCAGCCACTCACCTATTGGTTATCTTCAAATCTATCAACTTAATGTTCTAATGACACTCAGCCATGTAGGAAGACACAGCTTTAAGTAAACAACACATTCATGTGACACTGTGCAGTTGCTCAGTCTGCACTGGAGAAAAAATGCTTTTAACTAATCTGACTACTTAGGCACACTCAGACTGTATATAGGGCTTTGATTTTTCATCCCCAAATACCCAGACAATGATTAATCATATTGCTTTTGCCCAACTGGCAAAATAAAAAAAATAAAAAAATCAGTTATTTGTACCAAAAATACCTCACCCATCAGACATCAATAACTACAGACCAGTTCCCCTAACATCCCACATCATGAAGGTCCTGGAAAGACTCCTATTGGCCCACATGTGTAAGCAAACCAGCACATACCAGGACCACCTGCAGTTTGCATATGGCCATGGTGTTGGAATTGAAGATGCCATCATACAGCTGCATCAATACCTGGACAAAGCAGGCAGCTCTGTGAGGATTTTGTTCTTTGCTTTCTCCAGTTCCTTTAACACAATTCAGCCTGATCTGCTAAGTCGGAAACTCCAGAAGACTCAGGTGGAGGCCTCAGTAATCGCGTAGATCAAAGACTATGTGACCAACAGACACCATTTTGTCAGACTGAAGGACTGTGTGTCTAACCAGTTGATAAGCAGCACAGGAGTAACACAGGGGACTGTACTCTCACCATTCCTCTTCACTTTGTACACTACAGGTTAGACTCCTGTCATCTACACAAATACTCAGATGACTGCAGTTGTCGGGTGTATAGTACAGAGTACAGGGAACTGGTGGAGCACTTTGTGGCATGGTGGGGAAACAATCATCTCATCTTGAATATGAACAAAATAAAAGAGATTTTTGTAGATTTCAGGAGAAACCGGGTCAGATCAACCCCTATTTCCATCATGGGAGAAGAAGTACAGATGCTTCAGGAATACAAATACCTCAGTGTTTATCTGGACAAGAGACTGGATTGGAGACGTAACAGTGAAGCGGTCTACAAGAAGGGAGAAAAAGAACATGAGGAAGCTAAAATCCTTCAAGGTTTACAGTAAGATGTTGCAGATCTTTAATAAGTCTGTTGTTGAGAGTGTCATCTCCTCTGCCATCATCTGCTCGATCGTATATCAGAGATCTGATTACTCCTTATTTCCCTAACAGAGCACTTCGCTCTCAGACTGCAGGTTTACTGGTGGTTCCTAGAATCTCTAAAAGCACAATGGGTGGCAGATCTTTCAGTTATATCAGGCTCCTCTCCTGTGGAACCAGCTTCCAGCTATAGTCCGTGAGTCAGACACCCTGTCTAGTTTCAAATCTAGGCTTAAAACCTTCCTGTTTGATAAAGTTTATAGTTAGGAAGAGGTAGAGAAGACAGCCTAATCCGGTTGGGGGAAGAACTCAGTCTTGACAGACGGTTCTCCTTTGCTCTACCTTCTTCATGTCTCACCCTATAGGGTTAAGTTATTTAAGTTTTTCTATAGTTATGCTGCTATAGGCTTAGACTGCTGGAGGACAATCTGACCACTTCTCTCTCTGCTACTTTCTTCCTTTGTCCAATCTACTTAGCTACCGCTATTTCAACCTTGTTAACCTTTTGTTTTCTCTTAGTGTTCTTCTCTCCATAGTAACCACACCTGGTCTGGAGTTCTGTTAGCTGAGACAGCTTCTTGGATGAGAACATGGGCTGATATGCTTCCAGTGACGTTCTACAACTGCTGCTATAAACTCTTTTATTTCAGTATCCTGTGCTTCTAATTTAGTTTTCTGTCTTTTCAAACCCCCAGTCGGTCGTGGCAGATGGCTGCTTGTACTGAGCCTGGTTCTGCTGGAGGTTTCTTCCTGTTAAAGGGGAGTTTTTCCTCTCCACTGTCGCTACATGCATGCTCAG
>JAVLVB010000169.1:1159159-1191163 GCA_032876305.1 Orestias chungarensis | reverse complement strand
TCTGTTGGGGCAGCAGCGTCAGAGCAAGGGCCCTAAACAGGCTCAACAACCTGATAAAGAAGGCTGGGTCTGTTATGGGGACCAGTGTGGAATCCCTGCTGTTGATGAAGGAAAGAAGGATTTTACATAAAATCAAGAAAATCCAAGACAATCCTGAACATTCTCTTCATGAGACTGTTATTGGAACAGTCAAATGCTTCTTCAGCTTAGTTGCAAAACAGGAAAAGATCTTTCTTGCCCACAGCCATCGCCATCTACAACAACTCCTCAGTTAAATGAGTTACTCCAACAACATTTAATTTCCCTTTGGGATCAATAAAGTATTTTTGATTTGATGATTAATTTATTACTTCTACATCTGTTGCGTTTGTGGCTAAGAAGACAACCACGTTGAAAAATGTGTGTTAAACTTGTACAAATACTACCATGTTTACACAACTACGTTTGTAATATGTCAGAGCTGTCAAAAAGGGAATCTGACTCGGCAGGTCGAACATTAAAGTTAGAATACAAAGCCTTATTGGTTCATCTCAGTTTGTTTAACTTTATTTTTCCCCAGAGAACAGTATAATAGGCCTTCATATGGTTTCTGCCTGTGTTGCGACATTTGGTTGGCTTCAACAGCTTTTATTTACCCCATCACCTCCATCACAGAGAAAACCACAGTTTCAAAGACAATTGCAGCAATGACAGCTCTCTCTCTTCAGTGCAACCAATCTACAACTGCTGCTGTGATAGCCTGACACTTGGTGGTATGAGGCTGCGGTCACTGAGGTCCAGAAGCGGGAAAGCGTGGGGTGCATTCGCTCTGTCAAAGTGTCAGTATCAGAAAACCTCCGGTCGGATCTATGTGTCAACACTCAAGTAGAAGACAGCGAGATCCCGCTGGAGAGGATCACTGAGAAGCAGCCTGGCTCAGAGCAGGCACAGTGTCAACCTTCACTCAGTTTAATGACATTAAGTATTCATTACATGTATTTCTTTGTTATCCAAAGTAAAAAACAGCAGGCCACCAAACTTATATTCAGGTTTCCGGGTGTTGTGTTCAGACTATTTTAACTCTTTAAGTGGTTGAAGGCATTAGGTCATCATTTCATCTACTTAAAGCAAAAACATTAACTTCATTTTTATGTGATGTCCGTGATTTTGTAAATTACTCTATTTTAGAAGAACCTCTGATGAATAAACAGCGCTCATGTCACCAAGTCATCTAAAGTTCCTTTATATAGATAATCAACTCCTGTTTCCATCATTTAAAACTTGTTACACAGTGGCTTTAATAAATTCTAACAGCATCTTCGTTTGTTCCCCTACTTCTCTCAAGCTACTGTATTAAAAACATTGCTTGCAAAAGAATTTTAAGAAAACCTGGCCTTGATTCCTGTAGTGACAGATTCCTTTGCTGATGTATGCTGAACATGAAAGGGAGAACTCAAGCGCAATAAAGTGTAATCCTGCTGGGTTTGATCTACAACAGGCATTAAATGAAAGTTGTCGCACAGTTGTGTTACTGAAGTGTATTTTGCATTATATTGGTGGACCTTAGGCTGAATATTTATGGTCATTTAAGAGATGCCAATTGTCAGTTAATATAGTGGGTTTGTGGCAACTGACCAATCCGCGGAGGCAACTTGTTTCAAAGTGACCTTACCTTATCTAGAACAACACTGCTCTATTAACCTCTGTTGCCCTTTTAACCTCCAACAACATTTTCAGGGTTTGTCATTGTGAATGTAGTGCAGTAGTAGACATTGGGTGGAAGGTAATCTAAAAAAAATGGTTAAACTGAGCCTGAAAACAAATTAAAAGGACGGACCTAGGTCTGCGACGGAGCTGCTGCATCCGACAGTAACTACTAGATGTTGATCTCCATGATTAGTAAACCTTATTTTTTTGTGTATGCTTAATAGGTAAATCAAAGAGTAATGCATTAAGATAGCCATGCTTGATTTTAGTTCAGAAGTATAGTTTCTTCAGATATTCATACTCAGCCTGAAATATACAATCAAAACATAGTTTGGATTTTCACAACTTCCTTTATGTACAAATAGGTAATTATCCCACCACTTTTCTACTTGCAAAATGCAACACAGCTTGTTTACTGACAACCAACGTCCCCTCTTTATTCTTCCTCTGGCTGCCAAAGGCTTTAACGTTGATTTCTCTGTAACTTCCTGCAAATAACCTTATGGATTCAGTATATAACTCATTCGAAAAATTTCTTGTCCCTCTTCTTTGCCTAAAAGTTAACTAATAAACCAAAAATGTCACTAAATTGGTCGTCACAACAATGCTGGGTGATGATGGCAGAGGAGGTGAACCTCTGTCTAGTCTTAAGTCTTTGCCACCTTCAACAGTTCTTTTCAACAACTGTCTGGCACATCCATCTATTGCCCTATTAAGATAAATGCTGGTTTACTCAGGCAAAGCAAATCACCTGTTTTTTCTGTGCATACTATAAAGTTACCCATGGAGCAAAGAATGTGCAGTCCTCTGCATGAAAAATCTAGCAGTTGGTTTTATTTTTAACTCACTCTTTTTTGCAGTAAATACTGTAATGGTAATCAACTGATTCTTCATACATGGACAAAATGGTTTTACAAGTGGAGTCTTTAAAAAGTTAGTTTAGTCACTTTTCAAATCAGAAGCTATAACTATAGGCCAAATTTGGCTTAGTCTGTTTTTACCATGTTGCATGATGAGTTCTTTCAGGGGAGACCATCTAAAACAAACTTCACAGATCAACTCTAGATTACAGTCCAAACTGTTTACTAAATATGTGGCCATTTAAGCCATAAGAGGGGTTAAATACAAATGCATATTTTTTAGAGTTTTATGTTTTATGAAGTAAAAAATAAAGAAACATGTTTTCCTTTCTTTCAGCTTACTTTAACCCAACTTAAAGTCCCAATAAGATTGGCATGCAGCAAAATGGAAGACAGTTTAACGAGTACAGGATAAAATATGTCACTTTTTTTGGTGTTCATGTTTAGGGCTAAAGTACAGACGTTCAAACAAGCTGCTTCTTTTACCTCCTCCTGGGCCACCAGTCTAAATCCATTTACATCTCTGAGCTGTTGAGGATCTGCTAAACACAAGCGCTCCCCCCACAACCCAACACACTCACACAGACACACACATATATAAACAAAGCAACATAAAGTTGTGACGCATGGACATGTGTGCAGTTGTTTTTACGCCCTTCTATCTGCAAAAGCAAAGATGAAAGTTTTTATCCGTGTGTCATATCCTGTCCAGAGCTTTTTCTGAGAAATACTCTGTCGATTCAGCTTTCTGGATAAATGTTATCAACACAATTTAAGTTGGAACAAAACAGTCCCTGTGAATGTTTTAAACTTATCAAAATCTGCTGCCTGTTGAGTGCTTTACTTAGCATGTCAAAGAGAGCATGCAATATACCTCAGGAAACAAGAACCGACACACCAAAATACAAAGGCTATCAATACGCAAAGGCAAACAAACGCCGGCCCTCGTTAAGCTTTCAAGCTCACCTCAAGCCTTCATGGTTGAGCGACGCCGCTGGCTTAAGATGGATTAGCAGTCCAAACAACAAAGTCTGGCCGAGAGCTTTCTCAAACGGCGAATGAGCACCTTGTTTTTTGAATTGAAACACGTCGGATTAGGCGGCAGGGTGAGGGGAGGAGCTTGGCAGATTCAATGATGAGCTTTGTGACAGGTGAGCCAATCATTAACTGAAGCAGTTTCGGTAAGGGATCAGTAAACGTTTACTGAGATTGGGCAACACGCCCTATGAAAGCGTAACTTCTTATTTCATATTATTACGGTCTTATCATTATTAACTATTGCAAATATTCAAAGAGCCAACAAGATAATAATGAAGGTCATGTCTCAAATTGACTTCATTGGTGTGAAAAAGAGGCGGCTAACTTAGCCCTTATCAGTTCTTCATTCATTTTATCATTTCATTGCACTCGCCCGGGTAGTTCTCAAAATGTTCACTTAAACATTAACTGGAAACAAAAATAGGATTTTTTTTTGTCTGAAGCAATGTTAAAACTTTACTCTGAAGCTTGTGTTCTAAAATTAATGCAAAAGAGAATCCCTGGAGGACTAGACAATTTTCAAAAATCAAAGTTAAAGAGAGAATAAATAAATAAATTACTGCATAGTTAGCCATCTCTAACTTTTTCAGTGAAATTATTGTAACTGATCTGTAGTAGTGATATCACGCATCAAAGAAAAGCTTCCAAAAGTGAAGAAAGGCTAAGAGTGGGGGATTAGAAACTACAAATCAGTGTTAGAGCACGCTTTTAATTCAAATTGACTTGTTCAGCAGTTGTTAACCATCACAAGATATAATTGAACTGTAGCTGTCTTCCAGAAACAATAAAATAGTTTCTAACAAACTTCTTGCATCAAACCGGCAACTGGTGGATTAATGACTTGAAGCTTGACTAGAAATAACGCTGTAATTGTTCTACATTTTGGCCCAAGTAGCAATATTTGGTCTCAATCACAGAAACTTGACTAAGACTTGTCCAATGGGACTCTGATTAAACATCTTTTAACAACAGGTAATGGGGGAAAAATTACATTGCAGAAAACATTGAATGATCCTTTCTGGGTGGCTCATTTTAAGGTGATTTACTCCATGAATTGCCTTTAAATATTTCAAGTTATATCCTTATACCTGAAATCTTACATCTAAGGAAATATAAACTATCCCTGTGATAGGAAAATAATGAAAGTTTATAACTCATCTCCTAGATGTATTTAGATTGTTGACCTTGTAGCTAATGCATGCAGATGCTGGCTTTATGCAGCTAAACATGAAATTTCTGTTGAATTTGTGGGGTGACCAGGCTACAAGTGGAACATTCAGAGTGTGAGTCAGAGCACAGAGAACACAGGGGGAGTGAATAGCAGCGGTTAGTTTGATTTGGAGCTTGGGGCTGTTTCCTGGATTCCTGTGTACTTTCTCTCTCTGGAAGAGCTGACGGGTCACTGACCTGCCCAGTGGTCTAAGCTATGACTCACTCATATTCGCCCCCTGCAGGTGCAGACCACTCCTTCCACTTCTGCAGCAAGTTAACGCCTACAAATGCTCAGTGGCTAAAAAACACAAAGCTAATAGATACATGTTATGATGTATCAGTGGTGAATTTAGCAAGAACATTCTGAGTTCAAATCCCCACCTAGCTTACTTTTGCAGCATGTTTGCATGTCCTCCGTGCGCATGCTGGGTTCTGATCTGGTACTCCTGCTTCATTTCACAGTCCAAAAACAAAACTGTTTGGTAAACTGGTCACTTATTAAGGGTTTGTGGTTGTTAGTTGTCTGCATCTCTACGAGATCTCACACTGCAGGTCTAGATGCCTTATTCCGTTGTTTTGATGAAATTTGTTTTTGTTCAGTCTTCCATACTAGTAGTATTATGTGATTGCGCTCAGACTACTGTGTGAACGGCATATGCTTCAAATGCTACAGGAAGACGTAGACGTCACACAGCTGCATAATGCTTACGAAAGTAACAACAGATTCCGCAATTTGTGGCTAGATGTCAAAGCTTTTGAGCAATGCCAGCCGATCCTCACAAGATCATACCAAGGTGAATGAAGCAGGGAAAAAAGGTGGCAGACATTGTTTACGTCCACATTTAGTTTGTCTGTCTTTATTTGTTGGAGAACTATGAAGTGGGACTGAAGTAAATTACGTAAAAGTCGGATAAAAAGTGACGTCACTCCAGATGCTTTGAAAACTATTGGATACATATCTAATTTAGTACTACATGAAAGTGACACAAATCAAATTTTTAATTTTTTAGGGGGAAAAGATTGGAATTAGGCCTTTATTACTTCCCTGTAAAAGTCATATGTAGGAAAAGATACATAATCAGATTGGTGTCTGATTTTCCAGCTGTGTGAATGCAGCCTAAGTTGCCCCGTGATGGAGTATCCTACCTTTTGCCTAGTGACGACTAGGCAAAAGGTAGGGTACTCCATCAAGGGTATTCTTCCCCAACCCTGGAAGAATAAGCGGGTATAGAAAATGAATTGATAGATGTCAAAATAACCCTCCATTCTATTGAAAAAAACTGCTCTCATTATACCCCAACACCCATGAATCATTAGAAATAACTAGTGACTGTAAATTAGTATTCTGGTGGCTGAGCCGCTGCCGCCTGTAGAGGTTAGAGGCTAATACAGTGTCCAGAAATGCTGGAGCGGGCGGAGGAAATAAGGATTGATGGTGTTCATTGTAGATCACATCCAAAAGCTAAGTGACAAATGTATTGACGTTATTCAGGCTGCTGGAACCATGGGGGGTAAAACAGAAAAAGATCACTAATCTTATAAATTTTTCTCCCCGGAGAAAAAAACGCTTATAATTTAATAGACTGCTTTTAAAGCGCTCAACTGTGTCTGTTAAGTAGTAATCTAGGCTGGCGTAATTACCTATACTTGAAAACTTGCACCGCCTCCCTCAGACTAACAAACCAGATTAACTCCTATTATTCTCCACAGGCCTAACCGGTTTTCTGAAACAGTTGAAAAAACATTCCAGACAAGCTTGTTCGGTCACAAACTTGTTTAAAGAAATACAAAAATGCTTCCCCCATGGCTTTATTTGCAAAGAAAAACATAGTGACCCATTAAACTCACTAGACCGACAACCGGACCTAACAACAATGAGAAATCAACAAAGCAAAACACCAGTGACTGAGCCTGTTTAGGACTTTGCAGTTCATTTAAACTTAAATGAAAAGCAAACTAAGACAAATAAAGTGACACAGTACCTGCATGGAGCATGGTAAAAGGGATATCCGGGGTCAGGTATGTGGTTGCAGTAACCCGACTGATTCCACATGATGCTTCTCTTGTTCCACGCAACAACAGTTCCCAAGTGTTTCTTCCAGACGTTTATTTCTAGCGCAGGGAGTCTGACTCAAGCTGCTGGGAGGCACATAAATCTGTGCCACTTGTTTAGTGGTTTCAGTGGCTCCATGGGAAGAGGGGAGCAGGTTTGAAGGCTAAAACGATGAAGTGATAAAAGGTGTAGAATCCAAGGGATGAGGTGATGTCAGCTGAGTCAGGTCTGGACACCTGGAAACGAGTCGTCTTGCTCAACAGAGTCTGGGAAGGCTGCCTCAGGTGAAGAGTGAAATCACAGGTTGCTCCTTGCGTTCTACCTCAAGCCGGTTATTTTCCCCATACGCTTCAGGTGCAGTCAGGAAAAGTGGATGCCTCTTAGATCATGTGACACGGCATGTGTCGTCGCCTTACATCTCAGTGATTCAAAACAAACCATGAGAGTTTTGAAATCTCACAGGTGTAGTCTCTCCATCTGACAGCCTTCAAGAGAACCCAGAGTTTACCCAATAGTCTCTGACACCAATTAGAAGCAGTTTATGCCAATGTTTCAGGAGGTATTATTGCTCTAAACTTCCCAGGTGCCACAGTCTGTCTCTCAGCTTCCCTCCGCTGCATCCACTTTTCCTCCGAGACAACCGCCGCCGTCACAAGCACTTATTCTTCAAATTACAGGATCCTCGTCGGCTCTCCAGCCTCATGAAGCAGCAGCAGCGCACAGAGCTATTCAACTGAGCACGGCAACAGAGAGGAAGGGAGAAGGAGAGAAAGGCAGGATATGGCATCGGGAGGGGGAGAGAGAGGCAGAGCAAGAGAACGAGGAAGAGGATACCAAAGGGAGCTGCGTTCTCCTTTCCCGCGAAATACTCATCTGCCAAGATCCACACCTCTGGCTGGAGGGGAATGTGGATGTGTGAGTGAGATTCCTCCATCTGTTGCCCAGATGGAGGAACATGATTCTGAGGAATTGTGCCCTTAATAAGATGAATAATTTAGGACCTGATTGAATGCGCTTGCATGAACACCTACCCGACACTTTGTACTGCCTTAAAAGAAAATGTTCTTTTGACATTCATGGAATCCACATCCAGCCTTGCTGCCAGTGTGACACAAGGACATTTGGCACTTAGACAAATTTCAATTGCTCTCAGAGTTTGTTTGATGCTTTGTTGGCCATTTTGTGGTGTCGGTTTTACACCGAATTCGAATCTCTTCTTAGTTTCGCCAAGAGGGTTGCTTTATAAATATAATCCTATCTTATTGCTTTAAGCTGCCCAACAAGTAAGCGAGAAAGAAAAGATAAATGTATAATTTACTGGCTCTTTCCAGTCATCCGGTAAACGCACATCCTACTAGACGTCCACGGGAAATCTGGTGGTCACAAGAACATTAGGCTTCGTGAGACGAGCTGTTCAAAACCTAAACCTCTAAGACCTGATCATTTAAATCTGACCTGACAATAGCACTCCTCGTTCTGGAAGCCGTTACTATGGAAAGAATCAGTGATTAAACTCATTTTTCTATTATATGTTAAAAAATGTCAGTGATTCATTCAGGCTGTGAGAAAGAGCAAGACCTTCAGAAGGTAACAGGAAGGCTGCAGTTGTTACATGTACATTTATTATAGCAGACATATTGAAACAAGCTATGCTAATGCAGCTAATGGCTAATATAACTTACTAGCAACAGATTTCCTATGAAAATTGAATGTGATAATAAGGGAATTCACTAAGCCATGCTTCATTTTTTTCAGATCGATGTAATATTGAAATAAACAAAACCACAGTTTGTGGGCACCTCAGATTTTTAACAGGCATTCTCATTCAGGGAGCCAATGGTTGTTGCTGTTGTATGTGGGGCTAAGGGTAAAGAAGCTTCCCCATAAAGGTTTTGCTGCAATCAAAGAAAGAAAGATTTTCCCTTGTTGAGAGCTCACAGAATAAAAGTTTTTAACTAGTGAAAAGTATACATAATAAACAAAAGCATAATCTACGCATACAGTATAAGTACTTCCTGATCTTTTGAATCTTGCAGCAAGTTTTCACCCACTTAGTCTCATCTTGCATTATTACAGTGCTTGAGCATTAATCCCCTTAGCTCAACGGTTAATGTGAAGGCTTGTGGCATTCTTTTGCAAATAAAATAGCTTTTCATTCATTCAAGTATTCTAAAAAAGAAGCGAGGAACAACTGTTTTACTTTTGCATTTCAGCTTCTCTTTCATATTAAATAGAAACTAAGACAGAACTCAGTCAACCTTACAAGCAACCTCTGTCGTCATTTCACTTAAGACCTATTCAAACAGTTTTTTTGATTATCCTCATCTGCTGTCTCACCAGACTACAGCAAAATGTGTTTTAGTCTGAGGTGATAGTCCAGAAAGAGGAAGATAAATAAAAGATGGGAAAGCCGGGTGGAGCTAATGATAGGGAAGAAGAAAGGAAGCAAAGAAGGGAGGGAAGAGAAGAGACAAGGATTGGGAGGGGTGGAAGAACCAACGCAGTGGGCCTGCAAATCACATGCTGTTTGTTTTAGCTATGAAATTTCATTCCAGCAAAATCTTATCAGCGTAGAAAATAAACACGAGACCCTGCTGCTGCATCTTCAATGTGGTTTTTCTGTCTCCGTGTTTCTTTTTTATCTGTTTGAAGAGGCAGGTGGACACACACAGAGACATTTGCAGGGCGTTCCAAATTTTTAGCAAAGCATCAGCGTTGACGGCGTTAGAAGAGACATAGTTAAGGCACGTGCCGACAAAGAAGAACAAACAACAAACCAGAATATAATACAAAAATTAGGCAAAAAAATTGTCAACAAAACCGTCAGCATAAATGGAGGTGCAGCATTGCAGACATTTGACAGCTGTGTTGAATCGTTATGTCAGTGGGGTTGCTGACAGGACTGCAATTGGGCCTGTGGTTCAGCTTATCCGGGTTTTACAGACTAAAACCCCCATTGCCACTGGTTTTAAAATGCACAAACACAACCTCCAAACACACCTCAACCGGCTCATCCCTGTGGTCAAGGTCACAGCTGAGCCCAGAGCTCAGAAAATCTTTAAAAACACATTTTTTTCTCCCCGGAGCAAACAACACCCAGTAGAGACAGCAGATTAACCACTGATTCCGATCAGTCTATCAGTCTGATCTATATATCTAGTGTAAATTCTGATCTTGAAGATTAGGTGGTTTTAAAAAAAAAATTTTATCCAGTTTTACCTCAGCAATCATGTGAAAATTGGTGACATACTTGGGTAAATCTGGAAGTAAACAATGGCTGAAACAATCGGTGCCGAGTTTTGCTTTGTTTTCTTCCTTCATCTTGTCATGATCTCGTGACGACAGGGTTGTCTCCTATTGGAGACTTCAAAACGGATCCACAAGATGTGGCATCCATTGTTTCTTCTGGTCTTTAAACTTTAATTATAAGAACTCCTGTTTGAACATAACCTAATATTTCCACCTTTAGTGCCCTCACTAACTTCTATGAACATTCAGAATAAATTAAAGGTACAATAAAGGGTTTGACCCCCTTTCGTTTTCAGTTGAGGCTTTCTTTATTCTTTTCACACAACTTTGACATAGCAATTCTGCGTTACATTGCTGGAAGCAGGTGTTAGGATATAATACTGCAGTCATTAAGTAAAGGAAGTGGTCAGCGATGACACTCCAGAAGGTTTTAATCTATAAATAATTTTTATTTGTACTAAGGTTTTATACGTGTTTCAAAAATCTCACATCATGATACATTCTCCTTTGACTTGTTAGCATTAACAAGGTCTTTTGTCATTCCATTGTCTGAGAATGACAAGCACCCCTTGTTTTAACCTGGGTCAGTCTTTCCTATATTTTAAGGTTTAGTCACTTCCTGCTTTACCCCCTGTTAGTAAAACAACAACAAACCTTATAGAAAGTGGTTTAAAACACAGTCAGGATAGTTCTAAAAGAAAATGTTAAAAAACTGTGTTAAAAAAATCTTGTGAGATAAAAACTATTTAAATCTGCGGCAAAGGCAGCAGAGTAAAATGAACGGATTAGAGTGTGTCCTTGTGTATCTCTGTTCTGGGAGTAGGGGGAGTGGCGGCATGTCAACATCTCAGGGGGTTCTTTTGATCCAGATTCTTTAATCTTTGGTTACACGCAGACATTCCAACTATTAATACTTTTCCTCTGATCTCTTTGCTTTGCTCATGCCTTAAAGCCACACATCTTTCTATTTTGACTCCTACACCTTAGTTAGGAGACATCCTTAGAAACATCTGATCCACCGTCCTTAAATATTGGCCAATCTTATTGGCACCCATACAAGGAATAGCTGACAACCTCCTTTTTCCCCCCCCTAGGACAGCACTAATAAAACACTACACAAGATGGCAGCACACAGAGTCCAGGAACCTCATACATTCTCTTCTTTTCAACAGGAGTTGTTTATTCTTTACATTAGATAAGAGACTGAGACGTTCATATAAGATGTGATACGCTGGGCTGCTAAAAAACTTTTTTCAGTTTGTTGGTAGCCAGGAGATTTCAAAATAAAACTGCTCTTCTTTTAAAGGGTTTATGATCCCATATTCCTTGTGACCTTTGGAAGGGTATCAGGTCCACAGCTTCATAGATCCATTATGAACAGGATCTGCATTTCCACATTCTAATCCTTTGGGATATTTTAGATGAACCTGGTCTGACAAACACACAAAAGGTCCGGTGGAAGTGACAATTAGTTTACTTTTTTTTTTACCTCTTAACATTCATCACAGTTCTTTTTATGAATTTCTTTTACTCTATTGGCAAAAGTAGTCAAGTAGCCTTTTTTCCTTACAACCTTAGCAGATAGTTAACAATGGCATATTCTCCAGTCTTTCATTATTGAGTAGCATATAAGTGAAATACTCATCTGTGTCATTCCATCTTTACACCCCAGGGAATCTGGAAGTCAGTGATTACTACAGTAGTCAGGAGCTGCTAGAATGACTCATTTATTTATAAAACTGAATTAAAATTTAAAAGTGCCTCAAGTGCATTTTCTGTTCTACAGAAAGTGTTAAAATCTGCCAATAAGCGTGGCATCATTTATTTATTTATAAATCTTTATTAACTGACGACGTGAATAAATGTATACAGTGGAAATGAAAAAGTTGCTAATTTTAAGGCTTTTAACACATTTTCAGGTGTGTGTGGGTTAATATAAACCAAAAAAAAGCTTAAACGTCTCAAAGTCTAGAAACAGAAATAACTTCAAAAATATATTATCTGTTCTGGCACAGCACTCATTTTTTTCACTGAGACGATTCAAAAAAATGACATAAATCAAGTTAACTTGCAGTCGAGACCATTTTCTCGTCAAGGTTTGAATGCATTCCATTTGAAAGTAAAGGTCGGCAACTGGGCACATTGACATCCTGTAAAAACTCTCAAGGAAAAACAGCTCTCCATTACCTTAGCAGCTACCTGTTGACAGATTAAACCTGACCGGCTTTGAAATAGCATGACTAGCAAATGTTCGATAATACAGTAATTTAAATTACATCTTAACATATTAGGAAAAATCAGCAAACCATGGCGTAGTCTCCATCACTTTTATCCATTTATTTTTGTGTCTATATATACATCGTTTCTGTTTTGTTATATATGAGCTTGAATCCTTTCCCAGCTGGAACTGTATGAGAGGACGGATACGCCTTTGGTACATCGCAGAGAATTTCCCTAAAGTAGGTCTAACTCTGGTGTAACTTTAAACCAGCTATGTGCACTGCACAGCCATCCCATAACATCCACTTCAGACTGCTTGGAGATTTCGAAGCGAATTCTTCGACAACCCTGTCTTGGAGCAATCCACCGTTTGCGGTTTCCTGACAGGAAAGAAAAGCCCCCATTGTGGTACAGTACCAACTGATGTAAAGTAGGCAATACATTGATTGAATAAATCCTAAATTACTAATTTGATTTAGAAAACTTTTTCTCCAATGTGTATGTCTTCACTAATCAAGTATTTTTCAGTTTCCACTGTAATAACTCTTTTTAAACATCTAAAATTAACCCACATTTTCTGCATCATTTTCTGCCTTTCTTCACCTGAAGGACAAATGGGTAAAAAAAATGAACCCTAGCAGTTTAAAACGACACATTTATTTGCCAACACTTAGCTTACGTCAAAACTAGTCATTCTGCCTGAGCACTTAAGCCATTATAGCTGTGATGAAAGTGAAATATATTTTGATACACTAGTAGGCTAAAAAGCTAGGATTATTACAGATGAATATACTTAGGTTATAGACTGACCACTTTGTCAGGTACACGTTGCTATCACTGGTGTTGGACCATCTTTTCACGCCAGAACTATAATAATTTAACATGATTTATATTGGGCCACAAAAATAAAACCTTCAAAGGTGTAAATCTAAGCAGTTTTGTTTACTGCCAAATTGGATCGATCATGAAAACATGTTCAGCATAATTTCATTTAAAGAAGTACAAATGCAGACACAGCTATTTATTCACATTTTAACAGTTGCTGGCTAAAAGTCATTTAAATTAACACCACAGATCCCTAAAATGGTTTGGGAAGAATTCCTTGGAAGGAGATTTTTCTCTCTAAACTTCCTTAAAGAGAACCAATATTCAAATAGCCATACCCTCTTTATGTGTAGCCTCTGTTTTAAATAATATTGGGCCTCCACTGCCTTTGCAGCAGTTACAAGAACTTAATCTAACCTGCATCTAAGTTGTCTCAGAAGACAAATAGTGACTAAATACATTGTATGCATCAGTTTAAGATTTATTTTGGGTGTACAGAAAATAAATGGTATCTACATCTTCCTAGCCACTTCTGTGAGAGATTAAAGGTGTTTCAATGCAAGGTTGTGACACTTGGTGCACAGGCCAGAAGAAGATATTTCATTGTTGCTTTGCAGATATCAGAACAGTATAAAAAGCATACTGTAGAAATGCCATAGTTCTACAAAGAGAATTTTTTACTTAAAAACTACAACAAGATCAGTTAATATTTGCACCTAATCATCGGACCGTACAACATGTAATGAGTATATATTGTGCATCCCCAACTATCAGCTAGAATCTTTCCTTTGGTTCATCATATTGTCATAAAGGACTATGACTATGAACAGCTTAATACAGAAACATAAATTTAGAAAATGCTGTTAAAATAATTCATACAACTGTGTTGGTTTCTGCTTAGTAAAATTATCTTAAGTGGTTAAATTTTAAAATGTGAGTTCAGATTTTCGGCAACACCATTGTTACATTAAGGCTGGAAGGTTTTTAGTGGTATTTAAAAAATAAAAGACCTTTGTTTTTACTTGTCATAACCTCTCCATTGTTTGGAAATGTCATGTTATACAGTTAAGGTCAATAAATGTTAAAGGAAAAAATTTATGTATCGCTGTCTCTTAAAAATAGTAAACGATATGGCAACCAAGCATTCTGTGAGCTGGCCTGAATTCAAAGTCCAAATAAAGAGAAGCTTTTATTTGTAATTTTTTAAAGCACGCTTGTAAAACAAGAGTAACACTAGGGGTGGATGATATGGATAAAATATTTTAACATTATATGTCTTACTTTCACGATAATAATAAATTAATAACACAAAGACTGCTCCTGAAAGACTTCCTTAGAACCACTAGTTACATAAAGAAGGAAGTTTTCTCTGACTAAATGCCAACGAGTAGCTACAATTAATAATCGTTTTAGAATTTATCAATGCTCTAATGTATCAAACCATGTGGGAAAAGTAAACATATCAGCTCTCCAATCGTCAGTAATGTTAATATATCACTGTAACGATAAATCACAATTCTTATTCCTTATGACAAAAACGACAAATGATACAATAATGCAAATCAGAAACTCAAAACTGTGATTTTATCGATTTCTTTCAAACAATAAAATATTAAAAAACATGTATTTTTTCTGTCTGATTTGCATTTGGCAAACTACAGAGATAACGTTAATCAGCCTCGGAGACTCAAAGCCAAACATCTCAACAGCGTATCCCTTCAGGGACACCAAACAATATTTTTTTGACTGCAGTACTAATATTCTTACAATGGAATAGAAAAACACCTCAAAACAGTGCAACAAATTTAAGGTAAGGCAAAAACAGAAAACCAATTTATTGCTATTTGGATTTTTACAGAGACAAAACCACACTCAGCATTAGGCTGGTTAACCAACTCCATGAATAATTCAATCCCCCTGCAGATACACAAGCAACAGGCCCCCAAATATAACAGATATGTGAGCTGAAATCACTACATGTCTCCAAAGAGCAACACCCACAAATGGTGCAAACACATAACCAAATGGTTTATTGCAGAATCTAAGCATATCCTGTTCTGTGGTTCGAGCCTCTGTTACGCACACAGTGTCACTGAATGAATATTTATCCCAATGTTATCATAATCATGCAATTTGACAGAGACATTCGATTGGTTGGCATCCAACAGATTTCTTAAGTGAAGCACATTTTCTACAAAAATTTAGCAACCCTGCTCAACCAATCATTTGGGAGCTGATAAATTATAAACACAGAATGTAGTGATTTATTCAGAGACACTTTAGAGAGGAGATCAAACAGGCTTCTTCCTCACACTCAAAACAACATTTTAGCAGTTTAACAACCAAATGTGATTTTATTTTTTTGTGTTTTTTTGTTTATTTTCAGTGACTGGAATTTCCCCATCTGGCCTTGCTATTAAAAGTTATGAGGCTGTTGGTGGATTTCTAAAATAGGCAGGAGAAAGAAGCCGCAAGAATGGCAGAATGTCGCCAAAAAAAAAAAATTCTAAAATGTATCAATACGGGAAAGAATTGCATAATACACTGCCAGATTTTGATTGAGCAAATGAATCTCTAGACAGTGTGAAGAAAATTAAATACAGTATTTAGGAAAATGTGATACATGAGCTAATAAAAACTAAGGTTTTGGATCATAACCTAGGAACCTGTTGCTCAAGAGGACAAAGAGCTTTGTTTTGTATTTAACTTCATTACTTAAATACTATAAAACCCCTAAGGTTTTATAGTATTTAAGCCAGATTCTTCACTTAAAAATAGTTTAACGCTCACTCAACGTGGTTTTTGGCTTTTCTGTAGTTTAAAAACTTAAGGGGAGATGGAAGCACATTTGATGAACACAGTTTTGATGTAAAGTTAATGTACTTACTCCACCATTTTCTGTTTAATACAACCATGTGGAATGTCAACATCTGACAAAATTACACAATTCTGTTCTTCTTGTGTTATAAAGTGTATTTTTCTATATCCTGTCCATTATCCTTGTCAATGGACAGTTTTGTTTTTTAGCTGAAATCGAGCGAAGCTTTTCTGACTGCTAACAATAGACAAGTTACTCGTTAATAAAGATCCATCCCTCAGGTGGTTCTGAGTCATGTGTCCAGATAGGTGCATCATTAAAAGTCCTTGGCATGTTTCTACTACATCACACTACAATATCACAAACCCTGCAAACTAAACAGCAGCCAACTCGTTTCATTATGCAACAACAATAGATGGTACTGTGCCACTGGGAGCAGCGATTCTCAAGGAAACAAGCGAGGTAATGAGTTGCATTATATTCTATATGCCTCAGGCACAGCACACACAATATAGGATCGGAGCAACCCTACTTCAATGGAGCTTGGCTGTCACCCCAGCCGTGTAAAGAATCCTCCCTTACCTTGTGTCACGTGCAAGATCGCAGGTGAAGACCTCATGGTCGCTAAGTTTAGCAAGCGTCTTGGGAGCTTGTAACCAGACTGCGGGACGTTTGATGGCGGCCAGCCCATCACCAGCAGGTGAATGGCTGCAGCAGGTACCCATTCTTCACACCGAGGAAGTACTAAACTAAAATGTCCAGTTGCTTAGGCTTCAACCACCTTTTGTAAGACAGTCTACAGTTCTTCTACATTTAACCTTTGGCTGCTGCTGACTTCCGCCCAGTCTGCACTGCAATGCTGGAGTTGCCTGGATCCGACAGCCTTATTGTCCCGTTACTCTGACAAAAGTCTTTCTGTCTCCCACCACCATCCAGTCCACAACATTGTATCAAACAATCTAGTTGTTTTTCTCAGTCTCTGTTTGCATTCAAGTCCTTCAATCCCTCCTTTGTGCGCGCCCTTTAAAAACCCACCGTGGAATACAGACGGAGGCCACACACTTTCCAGTCCGAAGCTTAAAAGTAAAGATGTTCTCAAATCTGTCACGTTCGGCTGAAAACACCAGTCAAACCTACACTGTAACTGTATGGGCTTATGTGGAGGAATTCAACAAGTTTCCTCCAGTTTTCTAAAAATAAAAAAAAATAAAAAATGTGATTTGCTTATTTTTGTGGTGTTGATTGCTATTAACCATATCAAATAACAACAAGGTTTTTCACTATTTTATGTTTTAAAACAGTAAACGAATATGTTAGGACTAGGTAGTTTGAGTACAACTGGTTTATATCAGTTACAAACTGACAAGAATATACCATTTGACTGTGTAAGATTGCTATACTGCTCAATATATTACATCAAAATGTTTTATTTTGTAACCCCCAAAATAACCTTGCAACCCCCCAGATATATATAAATATAATTACCTAACTCAATTCAATAGAGATTGCAGTGTATCTTTACTCTTGTACTCTGAATAGAAACCTCCATTGCTATCTTTTTTTACGTTTATGGAGAAACCAGAAAACTATATAAAACAAAACACAGCACTATGCAAATTCAAAAGAACTAAAGAATAAAATGGTTTCTGCAGCTGGGACCCACACACACACACCACTCCTGAAAACTTTCAATGTTTTGGTATTTTTTGCACAACTTGCTGTTCTCTCACAAGAGGGCAAAATTCACAAGATGGGTTTGTATACCTTTCCTTTCAAACAGTCCATCTCATGCTGACTTAAATTACCTCAACATCACTGGGATTCAAACAGGATGTTAAAATTTGAAAGTCACCACTGAGCATAGAAAGTCAGGATGTCATCAGAAAAGCTGAAAAATATACGGAGAGACCTGAAGAGTCACAGAAAGGATTGGACTTCCTGTAGGTCATATCCCACACTGATGACGGCTCGAATCACATTAAACCTGTAGCACAATTAAGGGATAGTAGAGGCTCCCCCAAGTGTCAACTCATACTATTTCAACCATTTCTGTCACTACTTTTATTGGGTGAGTGACTTTCGCTGGATAAGGAACCAGTGACCCTCAGGGCTGTTCTCTGACGAAAGTCAATTCATGGAGAACAGAAACGATTGACAACAATATGAATCAGCCACTCTTGTCACCAGACGAGCTTTAGGTGGAGGTGTCACACAGTAACATTCAAGAACTGCCTTAAACTTCGTGAATGATACAGGAACAATGTTCTCACTCATCAGGGACAATTTATTAGGGAACAGCAGAGGTAGACTGATTTTTGCATCAATACTCACCGTTGCATGTGTCAGTTTAAATCCCAATTTAAAAATATATTCCAAACTTTTTGTGAGTTTTGAAGGTACCGTCATCCCATCAACTTAGGTAAAAAGATGTATCACAATTACAATCAACAATATGATAAATGCCCATCTCTAATCGGGATTAAAACACTAAGTAACTTTTCAACCTTCATAAAATATTTTCATAAGTTTTGTGATTATACATCGACTTACAGCTCCTTGAATGACATCTCTTTCATGATTCGAGGGGGTCGCAGCATCTTTGCCACACAAAACAACTACAAACGTGCTGATTGCTTTACAGCATACGACACTACCCCCGTTTCTTATTTTTAACATCATCATACGAAATTGTTTTGCCACAATTAGATTCTTTACTTCATCGCTATTCATCCTTCCCACAGCCACTGGAAACAGAAATGTACTTCAATCCAACTAAACGGAAGAGGAGATCAGGATTTTACGAAGCTATGCGCTGGTCCTCATGGGAAATGCGGTGTTCCTTCAGGCAAAACACCACCTCTTTTATCCACACCGGGCCACCAAAATTGACCAAAACTGAGACTTCCTTAGGATTGCTTTAAAGTAAATATGTGCCAGATGTCTGTTTTGTTGACAAAATGTTTTCACTTCGGAATTTTTGCATGTTAATCCTTCTTATTCCCAAAAATATCAGCACGCTGAATCTGTGATGTACTTAAATTTTCTGTGAGAATCTGTGAATTAATACTAAAGCCTCACGGTTGGTTTAAATTTTCAAACAAATCCATTTTCAGGCTTACTTCTAAGACAGAGATGAACATGCATTCATGTGCCATACTAAAAAGGGGGATCAAAGAGTAATGTGTATGTCTGCAACCGAATGGACAAGAAGCGAGGGAAAACAACAAGGTGGCGGGGACCAGAAAATAAAAGAGAAACCGAATAAGACGAGTCATCAGAGAATTAAGAGAATTAAGCATTGTCAGGATAATACTCTTTGAGGCACTTATGTGGTTTTCTGCAGAGCATCATGATAACCCCACACCACCTACAGAACCTATCTCCAAGACGGCAGGAGAAAAAAAGAAGAACAGACAGTGAAGTGACCCTTCACATTAGGATTAATATAACCTATGTGGAATTTATTCAACAACTCAAAATAAATGTTTTGATTGTCACTCCAGAAAACGGAGGGGTTACAAATGCTTTGGAAAAGTACTTGCAAAAACAAGTGTTATTTTTTTCAGGGGAATTTTCTGTGATCAACTGATGCAAAGGAGAGCAAAATCTTGCAAAAGGCGTTTGCATATTTATCCAGATCCTTGACTTTGTAACCACAGGGAAATACGGTTCTACAAAGTACTTGGGGTTACATCTCTACTAGCTTGCATATGGAGAGACAATTTTGAACAGTTTGGTTATTAAAACTCCTTAAGAGCAGGTCTAACTGAACAGAGAAGTTTTGCAACTAGATATTCCTAGATATTTTTCACTATGTGTATTTTATTTTTTGTTACCATGCATATTACTTATCATCCATTTCAAACAATTAGATTTCAGATTACCTTCCTCAAAATAAGCACTTTCCCCAACATAGTTTGTAGCAAACACCAAACAGCACATCTTATAGTTTTCTTCCAATTACTCTGTATAACTCGTTATAGCTGACCTGTTATCAGATCCCCTTAACTGAGCTGTTTCAACTCTTCCTAAGTTAACTCCTGACTCCTGGTTGAGTCGCTAATAATGTTCTTCTTGCCTGGCCTGATAGGTGGATGGCCCTGTATTGGTAGATTTACAGTTTTGACATGCGATGTTTAAAGCTCTTGCTTCATAATCTTCTTCAAAACATCCTCCTTGGTCTTCATGATGCTGTTCGTTCACTAATTTTCTCTAATAAAAAACCCGGGGAAAAAACCCAGCTGAACCTCCACAAAACAGCTATATTGATACTGAGATTAAATTGGTTGCTGTTTTAGTAATTGACTTGTAAAGGGGAAATGGTTGAACTGATGTTTATTTTGAGGATATTAATAGAAAATTGTGTTTCCTTAGCATTGTGCTGGGATGTCACATAAAAATATGTTGATTCTTTGGTTGGAATAAGAACATGAAAACACTGCAGTGAGACATTCAGGGAGGGATAATAGACTAAAACCTATTATTACTTACCTGACAAATTTTGACAAAGGGAAATCCTTTAATGTTTTGGTAAAAGAACAAACTACCTTGTAAAATATATTTATACATCTTCAATTATTCAGATCTTTTGTCAAACATAAGAAATATAAACTTAAGTTATTGCAAGACATGTATTTTTCAGACAGATATTGGTAATTATCTTTTAAAATTTCAAATGAGCAGCAATAAATATGGTTCCTTTCAAACGTGTCCAAAGACCACATTTAGCTTAACCATTTTTAGCCCACAGGGTCAATACTGCTTCTAGTTTCAGCAGGAGGTGACTTTGAAGTGAGGCAGTAAGAACCAGTTCGGGTGGATGTGGAGGGGAGATTTGATTTTACAGACTTTTACAGTCCATTGTGGGTTTGTGGTTTTAGTGTTTTATATGCATCAAGTCACAAACTCAGTGTGGGATGTGACCGACAGTAGCCAAAACAATTACCAAATAAAAAAATTCCATAGAACTCCACTTATTACTAAATGCCGGCCAACCGGAAAAAAAAAATTCAGTTAACTGAAAAACTTATGTTTAAACTTGCAATAGAAACGGTCTGTGGGCATAGAGGTTAAAATGTAATTAATTTCTATTTTAATTTAAAATTAACTCATTTATCTCAAAGGGAAATTAAATGTTGTTATAACTTGTATCCAAGTATATTTAACAGGCCAAATATGTTAAAGCTGTGGGCAGGACAGAGTGATGCTACATGACAGTGTCATGACTACAATAACATACTACAAGCTCAATTTCCAAGCAGTATAGACAATTTTCCACTCTAACATGTTTTGAAGACTTAATTATTTGTTGGAACTGCTAATCCACCTCCTTTGCTTTTGACGTTTAGTTGCATCCTTAGAAAGTAATGTTAGAAACTCCAAGACAGCGGCATTGGGTATATGATCCTGGCCCGTGTACAAAAAGAACAAATTTAGATCTGAAGTAACAGAGGTATTCCAACGGGCTGCAATTCTAGATATTTGCAAGAATAAACCAGCTGCAAGTTGACGTTTGGGATAAAATGGAAGTGGAAAATGAAGTTTGAAATCTAAATTACATTGATGTTTTTTCTTAAGACTTTGACATGATCAGGAAGGATAACTCGAGTATTCTTCAACCTAATTTTTTTCTTGACTCACAAGTTATAATTAGATGTCACTTTTTCTGAACGTCTCCTATTACTTTGATCCACCCAAAGTAGGCAGACAAGGACTGACGCTATGCAAATGTAATACCTGAATGACCTGGTTACACTCCTTTAACTGATGGAACCAGTTGGCGCCTACTACGAGCAACAAAACCAGTTAGCGTCAGCTGGTAATTATGTTATTACAACAAAACAGTGACCAAACCAGTAAGAAGCTTTAGAAAAAACAGTTCATCTCTGAAGACCAGCCCATCCTCTCATCATTGGTGACTCTACCAAGGAATTCCTAAAGAGAGCTTAGTAGATTTGCTGATTTCCTTTCAACATGTACTATTGTTATCAGCTTTTAATGTTTGCTGACTAGTTTTTATTTAATTTTTAAAAGAACAGAAACATACAAATGTGGCAAAGCAAAAACAGACAGAAAAAAATGCAATCAGAGAAAAAGAGGCTGGATTCTTTCTTGCCTAAATCCATCTTAAAAGTGCAACATAAATGAAGATTGATTGAATTAATTATTGATTGATGTGTAAGGGTCTACTACTCCAGGCACACATTCTTTCTAGTGTCTGGTTAGACCACCTTAAGATTCACTGGGAATATACAAGGAAAGTCACATACATGTGAGAAAAAGGGGTCATGTTTCATAATTAAAGATATAAAATTATATTTTAAAAGATTACCAGTTACTCTCTGCTATTTTAAAGTCAGAAATGTGAATAATGAAGTTTCAGGCATAAGACTAATTTGGCAATAGAAAAATTTTGGTCAGAAAATTCTAATCTTTTTTTAACGGAATGGAAGCCCCATATGTAGACACGACCAGGGCCTCGTTGTCAGATACGCTGTTACTGAGTGATGAAACTTACTTACAGCTCTTCTGTCTTATTGAGATGCTTAAATCTTGACTTTGTGGATGTCCAAACACAAGAAGCCATATATTTTTTATAATGTCTACAAGTAGAAAAGTAACTTAAAAGTAACATCCTCAATAACCTGTTACGGAGGATGTCTGCTTTAGAGATTTATATGAGGAACATGTGTAAGTGGCCATGAAATTAGTAGGAACAAGTCCTCTTGGGGTGTTCTGAGGTATTTACAGCCCTCTGAAAACTAGTTATGGAAGGAAAACATCCTAAAGATTTACAGAAATTCTCCCTAAACCAGATCAGCAAGATGGCGGTGTTAACAAAACCTGTTTATTCACATTATGTTGAATTAACACCTCCAGCACTAATTGGCAACAGGATAGAAGAGGGGCATCAAACCACTTTTCCTTTTGTGCAGTTTAAGAAGATGCATGTTCTCAAAGAGGTAAAGTTACCAAATAACAATCTTACCAAACAAATACTATGCCATTAGGTTTGATATATGCGGGTTAAAAAGATGCAGACAAAAGTAAGTTTTTTTTTCTGTTTTTTCTACTTAGAAACATATTTTTGGAAAGTATCAGCTTTGTTGATTTCCATGTTTAAACACTTGGGGAATTTTTGTTTCTTTTCCTCCCAACTACTATCAAAAGCATTAGGTTCTTTCTTCATGAAATCAAATATACAGAGTTTTTTGTAGTTTTTCTCCATTTCTGCTCTAGCGACATGTACCTATATTTCCTGTGACTCATCACTCATTATTCTATTGTATCCTCACAAAAATTTACACATCAACACATGAATACACAGGGCTGTTGGTCTGATGTGGGTTTTTCTGAATGATAACAGTGGCTCACAGATAAAACTAGGACTCCCTCTCTTCTGTTCTGTTCTGTTTTGTTCTGTTCTTGCCTTACCTGCATTGAACAACCTTCCTGCAGCTTCAACCCACAGATTCAACTCCTATTCTAAGTTTTTTCTTAAAGTTTCTTTAAGTTAACACAGTTTAATATTCCATATTTTTTAATATGTTCTTGGAACCTGCCATCTTATATTAACATTCCTGACAGGCTGTGAATTTTATTTCATTTCAAAGCAGTCGGCAGTAGTTTATTCTCCTAATCCCCAAGACCCTGAATCATCGATAAGTAGCTTATGTTTCTGACAAATAAATGATCTTGATATCTGAAAATAAAAACAAAATCTTTTCTTCTTTTGCTTCCAATTCAATTCAAATTGCTGGCTTTTGTAGTTCTTGTTGATACTTGCTTGGGCCAATCACAGTCATCCAGATGACCCTGTATAACCCTGATCAAGGCTCAAATCTTATGAAACACACCTCAATCAAAAAATCATGGTGGGCTTGGAAAGGAAGCCCATTTTTAGAAATTGAATATATAACATTCATGCCTTCTTCTAGCTATTAAATTGATGACACTAAATAAATCATATATTATCAAGTTTTATATTAAAGCGCCAGCAGCTTCGTTCACAATTAATGAGGACAGTGGGAGAAAAAGCAACTTTAAGACGGACTATGTCCATGCACCCTAATTGAAAAAACAGGAAAATAAAATTTTATATCATAAGCAGACATTGCAGGAGAATTTTTATTATATTCTATATTATGTTATCTGGAGAGATTATGAGATATTGAATAAAAGTAGCCCTAGATTGAGGCGTTGAGGAATCCCACATTATGAATAAAATTGATAGCCTGTTCTGTTCAGCATCTTCCTCTACTATAGGATATATAGGAAAGAAGTAAACTATTACAATTGAACTTTATTTGCAAAATTTATGCAAAATCATGCAAGGCCACACACATTAAGGACACAGGTATCGGTTAGTAAATGTTTTCATAAAGCTTTTATAGATTAACTAATATACTTATGCATCATTTCAGGCACTTCAACATTTTTTACTGTACTCTGTACTTTTCATAACAGACCCGAAAAGGTCCTGTGGTAGTGAAGTTATATCTTACCATTTCCTTTTTATTCAAGTTTAACGTGAACATATAATGAAATAATCCTTTGCATTATGATTTGCTCGCTCCAAAACAGTAGGAAACATGGGAAATTTAAAATTTATTTTTGCATGTTAAAGGCTAGAAACAGTTTTTAGTTATAGGCAACCTCTGCAAAAATCTACCACTGAGAAAAAAAAGAATATCTAGTTAGGAGCCAGAAAATAGTAAAAAAGTAATATGCTTGAGCTAAGGCATTTTTCTCTGAGCCTTTCTAAATTCCAACTTTTCATGAAACCCAAAACAAGCTCATATGTTTTTTAAAGTGTCTTCAATGAAAAACTGAAATCCATCTGTGCATTTTTCTATTTCTTCTCTATAACTGTGTTATCTTTAAAGGGTCATGTGGGGGTTAGAGACTTTCTCCAGTGAGTGGAATAAATCCTAGTCAAAATAATATTGATCCGTCCAATATAGTATATATAGTATAATATTTAAATTGCAAATAAATAAATAAATAAAAAAGGGCATCAACATTCTTACATTTTCAAAAAAGGATTTAAACTTTTAGAAGACCTTAAACTATGTATATTGAATCTTTGTTGTGTGGAATAATCTTGTTTAAATGGGTTCAATCCAAGTGAGATTTTGATATAGAGCTAACCCAAGGCTGACTGGATGCCTTAAAACAGTCTCTCACCTTTAGAGAGAGAGTTAATCGTAAAAGCCCTAACTTGACCCCCTACTTTAACAAATTAAAATATAATCAGCAGCTGTGTCTAAAGTAGTTCTGATAAAAAAATTCCATGAACAGACTTTCTCCAAAACACACTTTGTGTTATTTAGAGGTGACCTTCAACCTTAAAACATTGACTTTGAAAAAAATTTAACCAAATAAAGTTAATATTTTAAATAATTAATTTATGATAATCGGGACAATAATTTGTCATTTGCGTATTTAAATCCTACACACCGACTCAATAGATGTCCTCTTACTGTGCTTCACCCATGTTCCACTCCAACACTCCCCCTCATGATTTGCCTGATATCTGGTTTTGCAACTCAAACATAGTGTATGCAAATTAACCACTTAAAACACCCACCAGTGTAAAACGTTACTGAAAAAGAAAAATGCATGTACCGGTGAAGCTTGGAAACAGCTCAACATTCCTGGCTGTACATATATCTGAGGATCTCAACTGGATGACAGGCTCCAAGCGGGTCAAAAAGGCATCTGTGAAAGATCCACCGGTCCTCGGATATCCCGGGGAACCTCAGAGAGCATCCTGACCAAGTTGATCAGTGTAGTACTGGAGTTGCTCTACCTCAGACTAGAGGGTGCTAAAAAGGGAGGTGAAAGCCGCCCAGCACATCACTGGAGCACAATTTCCTGCCATAGAGGATATCTACAGGAAGCGTTGTCTAAAAAGGGGCAGGAAACACATAAAAGATGCAGTCACCCAGCACACAGACCCTACACCCTCCTTCTGTTTATTGTCTGTACATCATTTTACTTACAGTTATAGTCTATTGATGGATGGATGCAAACAGAATTTTGTTGGTTGGTACTAGAGTTTAATTATTTTCTATAGGAATTTTTACATTATAAAAACTAGATTTGCTGGAAAAGATTAAATAAATCCAATTACATTGTGTTGTTTAAAAGAAAATGATCATGCAATGTGTTGCAAGAGGAAATCATTTTGAACTGCAATGTCTGGATGGACCACCATTGAGCAAGCAAATCAAGCGAAGAAAAACACCAGATTTAAACATCGTCCTTGGGATGACATTTCCAAGAAGTAATCTTTACCTTTCCTGCTGTTCATAAAGCACACCAAAAAAAATAGATCACACATTCAACCAATAAAAAGCAGAGAAAATCTGTTGTTGACAGAGCTGTGTTTTTGGGCCTTTATCTGTCTGCCAGGAAGCTGCTGGTTCGTTGCTTTAGCCGCGTCTCCACCGCTAAACAAAGCCTCCCTTTTAGTTTGGGAACAAAGCGCGTCAGAAGACAAACACAAACAAACACTGTGCTCTGCACACTAATGCAATTCATCGCTTTATGTTGTAGGTTTGAGGATTGTTAGAAGAATGCTATTTTTGGGAATTTTTAATCTACAGCATGTTGTTTTTTCTTTAAATAAAGAAATGACTTACGTTGCACAGGAACAGGTGCATCTCAAAGTCTATTGTTTAAAAAATGAAATTCACACATTCTATAGATACAATAAATGCAGTCAATATTTCAAGCATTTAATTCTACTATTATTGATAATTGTGGCTGACTGCTACTAAAAAGTTTGAAAAAAAATATATGTTGGCAGCTGGATGGTTCAGTTGGTAGAGTAGACACAAAACATTAACTGGGTTAACTTGATTATCCTGAGTTTGATTCTCTTTGGCCCTTTGTTGCATGCATTTTCAACTCTAACCTGTTAAATTACAGTTCAATACATTGCATAGTACCAAAATAATTTTTTCTGTTCAGTCACTAATATTCTTTACAAGAGGGCTAAACCAAAACGGTCACTAAAACTGGATGTTCACCGAACGCTGTGTCTAAGATGAGGTTGAAAGTTGAGTGAAAGTGCCGATACACCGCAGATCCGATTTCTGTAAAATGGTATCGGATGACGGACACAGCAATCAGAACACAAACTGAATAGAGTGTCGCACACCGCATGCGACTCAGTGCAACTGCGACTCCGACCACTCTAATGAGAAAACAGAGTCTATTTTGGGCGGAACTACGTACAACTTTGACGCAGCAACACTAACACTAACACTAACTACTTAAACTTAACTAAAACAGTCAAAATGTATTACAAACGGACTAATAATACAGTACTATCAAGCTAATGTCTATCTATTTTACATAGAAAACAATAAATAAACCACCCATGGTGGGAGCTCACAAGATTGAGCTTGTTTAAGCAGAAGGGGCTGTTTTGCTGTTTACTTGCACAACGGCACAGTTTAATGCCTCTATTCTATTATGCAAGTGAGGCAATCAGTGCGGGACCCTCTAGTTGGAGGATGTGTGTCAGAACAAAATCAGATTGTAGCATTCATGCTAGGAGACCAGACCAAGGAACTCTACCTAGACGTCATCTTAAAATTCCAACAAACAAAGCTACAAACATTGAAAATTTCATAAACGAGTTTCACTTGTACTCAATTTACTTAAAAGCACCCATAGCTATTCACCTATGACTACACAGCTGAGGAATTTCAAAGGCATAAAACAAAACTCCAGCTAATATCCGACACACGCATTATACCAAGGACAACTCTAAAAAGGTTCTGAAATGTGTCATCACAACTCCTCACACGGGAACCGCTGAAAGGTTTTCACATATAATGGTTCAAGGCTATGAGTCAGAGCGAAAAGAAACAAGTTCTCAAAAAAAGGTTTTACAATCACAATATCCTCCTAGTTCATATGTTCTGCTGTCTTCTTCACATCTGCTACAGTCTTGTTGGCAGACTGAGTGACTGTGATATTGCAGGTCGTTGAGGAGGAAGCCTACTTCCTCCGCAAAACTTTTCAAGCTTTAATAATGTCAGAGTTTTGCGGAGGACATTTATTCCAGACCCGATGGGATCTGCGGCCTGTACAACACAGAGCTGTAAAGGGGTTTAGGGTCTTGAAAGGCCACACTCCTGACATTATTGTAAGCTGCTCTGAGATAAGCCTCTTTGTCGCGGCTTCATGATGCTATCATTGTGCTTACACGGCCAGTCAGCCTGTAATCAAACCACTCCGCAAGCCAATATCAACTTTCTGGCGTGTGAAACTGCAAGTCGTTGAATCATTCAGTGTCCCTCTCACTCTAAAATACAATGTAAGATCTACCTCCAAGTCCCAGCTCTGTTTGATATGTAAATAAGAACCAGTTTAAGAACAGTGGGTTAATCTAAGCAGATCCAAGGGCCCAAAAACTACGGACAGTAATATATTTATGTGTCAGTATCTGAAAACCAAAAATGAAATAAATTGGTATAAAAATTCATGTTGTGATGTAGGAAATCAAAGACCAAAGTAGGGATGCATACGGCATTGGCTGATTTAGGTTATTTTTTAACACATCAGTCCAATTATTGTAAGTGGCCTGACAATATCAACCAATTTTCATTTCCATATTCATATTATTTGTGTTTCTGCAGGGGAGGGGGATTGGTCCCATGGTATTTAATTGATTGTGTAACAGTGACAGCAATGCTAAGGATGCCAGGATTGTAGTGAGTTTAACTGAAGCAGAGAGTCAATGACAGCTGTGTATAGTATTGGTGGATTTTAGTTAATATCTGATATTGGTATTGGCCCAAATTTTTCAAATAGGTGGATCCCTAGACCAAAACAAAATACATAAATGTTGGATAGTTTATTTAAATGGACTGTTTCTACAACTGATGTTTTTTGTTGATCTTGCAGCCTTAAATTTTTTGACCTTTATTAAACCTTTTTACCCTTTCTATATTCTTCTGTACATTTTTTAAGTCTGATCTATATACTTCCGATAAATATCAAGCTAATTAGATGGATGTGCATGTATGTGGGAGATATATTACATCTACGGCAAGAGGTTTCACAAAAGCCTTCTTCCTTAAAAGGTAACAAAGAGACTGTTCATATTACCATCCATAATCAATCGCGTTCAAACTGTATCAAAACCCTTTTTTAGTGGTAATAATCAGAATTTACAATGAGATTAAATGTTTACAACCATAAAGCTTTGCATGATGTCTGTTTTTAAATAAGTATATAAACTAGAAAGTTATGGCTATTTTTTTATTAATATAAATATATGATATATCTAAATATGACAAAATGATGAGACACATTTTTTATAACTCACATTAAATGAAGTCACATTTTTGTAAAAGAATGCATGAAAGTAATCAGACATTAGTTGTCAGATTTGTTTGTATACTGCTTTGTTGTAGCACGATTCTCAAATGAGCTCAAGCAATTATAGGAAAACCCTATTAAAAAAAAGTGAAATGGCTGCAACTGCTGTGAGATGGATGAGAGAAGATGATGATAATACAGATATGGTCTCAGTTGTCTAAAATGGCTTTAATTTCCACAATTAAATGTTAACTGGGACACACGCAGTGGTATAGAAAAAGAGTTCCAAGGAGCTCCAGGACAAACACCACAGCATTAAATATTTCTGAAACATCAATTTATCCTTGTTTGCCTAATGATGATAATAATAAGCATTAGACTGAGAGCTGACAGTGATGAATCTTTCTCAACAGGCTGAGCTCATCATGGCCAACCTCTAACTTTAGGGGTTGTGATTTTAAAAATCCACAGAATACTAGTTTTTTATTAATTAACCCTATAAATCCATTCCATTTACAATATTTAATACAAAATCGTGCCTGTTGTTTTAATCTGTGTTAAATTTTAGCACAAACATTAATTCAAATAACAATAACATGCTAAAACCGTACTCTCCCGGATCTAAAATAGATGTTGGAAAATTGAAGAAAACCCTAGAACCAAAAGAGAATGTACTGGTGGGCATTTCTCGTACACATTATATGATATTAACGATATTGGGAACTTAGAAAATTGTCTAAATTGTTATCTTTGCTCTTGTTTTACGTTTGTTCCATTAGACCGTTGATATATTGAAGATATATAATTAAATATAGTTACTGCAGTTTAGTGACAGATATTGCACTTTTTTTAAGTAACTTGTGTCCAAAATAAACCCATTTTAAATTATTTTTTTCTATAACACTATTCACGTTTGTTTACTCGTATTGTTATCACAATAGCACCGAAAGATATTATGACAACATGATAAACTTTGTTTAGCAAAGATAATGTTCAGAAAACGTAGGCCTGGTAGGTGAAACAAATGTCAGGACCAGCCATGATGTACTGGACAACAAAAATCATGGAGGATGGCATAAGAACTGTCAATATACCAATGCACTGCATTAACCACCTCAGTTCAGCAGGAAAGGGAGGAGTTTGGACTCCTGTAGGATAATGCAGAAGAGACCAATGCGCAAAGCAAAGGACTTTTTTTGCTGGTGAATAGAGACGCGCTTCGTCCAAGGAGTATTGAATCCTAACGACTAAGAATCCCTTATCTGTGTATGAGCTGAAAGAATAAGCCTGGACCCCGGCTTTAATCATAAATCTGCAGACATAACCTTTGAATAATTGATCCCCCGATCAAAAGCTTCCCTCTAATATCTATATTTAAAGTGAGGTCTGAGTAGGGGTTAGTAAAGCTAGCTGTCTATTTTTACATGGCCGTACCTGGAGTCAAGAGGAAGCTACATCAGTTAAGCTAAAAACAGCAATTATTATTTACGGTGCCTAAACGGCTTAAACGATTTGTCCGTTTGAGTCGCCATTTTAGTATCCCAAGATACTAAAAGAGATCAATCACTGCAACGACCAATCATTAGATTAACATTGAATTGTCTAAAAAGTTAATTTCTGCATTTTGGCAGGTTCAGTTCGTTCTATTAACAAATTCTTGAATATTGGAGACAAACTGTCGGATTATTTCATACCCGTTTAGTATCCTGATGTTTTGACGCCATTGCTGAACTCATTTTCTTTATATAACAGCCGTTATACATTTCGAGCATACACAGCCAGTTTAAGGTCTAAGATTAAGGTTCAAGATGTTTGTTTTTTTTAAATGCACTTTCCTGAAAAGTTTATGTTGTAAGCATTGTATATAAATCCCCAATGATCTCTTATATTTACCCTTCTATTTTTATTTTTATTTTATTTTTTCATTTTAAACTATGCTTAGTTCCATTATGACATTTAGGATTCTATTTAAGAACAAGTTACTTTAACACACTTTGCAGAAACCCATCTACAAACTTTGTTGTGTTACCATAGAAATGGCAAGGATGTCATCACATACTGACATTAGGATTAAGTCTTATTTATTGTAGTCTTATTTATGTATGGGTCGGTTTAGAAAGTGCAGAGTCCATGCAGAATGATGGGAATTTGAAAGGCTACAGAAACATTATCCTGAGAACAAAACAATAGACAAAGAACATCACAGGTTGAACTCTTGTGAACTGACTGGTTTAAAATTGGAATGGAGTGACCACACAGTTGCCAAGGAAGAGGAGAAGCAGAAAAAAAAAGTCAGAAAACAAACAGGAGTCCCAGACAGAGGCATTGCTTGCAGTTATTAATCATTAACACTGAATATGCAGCTCTTTGTTGAGCACGACTTTTTCCTAATCTAAAGAATGCCAAAGAGTTAAGAGCAACAATAGGACACAAACAAGACAAGCTTTCAAGCTGAGTCACATTACTTTTCATTTAACTTATTAGTGCAAGAAATCTACAAATGTAAGTACTTAACTACAGTAACTGTAGTTAAATTGTATTTATGCTTTATAGTTTGGGGTTGTGATTTTTGTTAGAAAATTTTTTTTTTCTTCTGCTTTCTCCATTTTTTTCTACAAGACCATCAATACATTAAAAAATATAATTGATGCCCTTAATAACGGTTTTTAGTTAGGACTTAAAGCGGGGGGGGGGGGGGTCTT
>JAVLVB010000169.1:1142475-1159059 GCA_032876305.1 Orestias chungarensis | reverse complement strand
TAAAAATCAGCCATATCCCACTAAAGCACACCAAGAGGACACTCCATAAACCCAAACAAAAGTATAGCAGAGTGGAATATCAAACAAAAAGTATATCTAACACTGCGAACGCTGTAAAAGGTATCAGTGTCCAGTAAGATATGAACTGTTTTCGAAACCGAAAAACTCAGCACATGGAATGTTTAATGTTATCTTCAGCAAAGATAGAAATAGACACATTTTACCACTCTGCACTGCTTCTATTCTGTCACTGTTGGATTAATAAATTCAAATGCAATCCAAATCTTTGTGGAAATGCTGTGATTTTTTTCTGTAAAAAAAAAACAAACAAACAATGATCTGGTTATCACACTGTGAGAATCTCATCCAAAACCCTATTCCCGTATTACATTATTTATCAACCCCTTAAAAATGTTGTCTATTTTATGCAATACCTCTCAAGGTGTTTCGCCATTACTGTAATAACTCTTATATAACTGATTTGCGGTGGATCATGGTTTCTTACCAACTGTGTGAATGTTTAATCTTTAATGTTAACCTAATACATTTACACTAAATTGTAGCAGTAATACTAAAACTTGTTATTTTCCTTTGGATTATCGACCTTTTTTTTGCGCGATTTGGGCTCATCTGGTTAGCAGTGGTGAGTGCCTTAAGCAGAGTCACAGGCTAAGTAGTGGAATTACTGTGTTAGTGTTTTATCACTCCTCACTAGATTAGCTTAAGCAGAGGATAATGAGTTTGATATGTCCGCACCAGCTGTCCTCTGCAGAACTGCAGGAATCTGACATGAAACCTGCTCCATCCCATTTTTCTTTCAATGTTCGTGAATGCATCGCCCCTCCATGCCTTTTTTCACTCTGCTTCAGGGGAGTTAAACACAGTGCAGACATTCCTGCTTGAAGGTTGATCCCCAGACTTGATCTATCCACAACAACAGCACCCCCCACCCCCCACTGAGATTCCCCGCAGATTAAAAGGTAGTTTGAACTATTGGTTAGCCCCTTAAAATGGGAAAGAGAGTTGTATAGCTGTGTTTGTGCATATGCACATAGCCGGGAGTTTAAGTTAACACAAGACGAGTTTGCATAGTTACAAACGCAAGAAAGTTGCTGGAAGAAAGGGTTGAGTCTCAAGGAGAACCAGAACTGGCTTCTTTTTATCAACTGCTCTGGAGGATGGACCTGTTTTATGATGATCTCTTCCTCTAGTCTGTGAGTCAGATTTAAAAGATTATGAGTCTGCATTTGTCCTCGGATGGCGCATCGAGTACGCTGGTTGGAAACGGGACTCCACAGAACATGCACACATTTATTTAGCATAAATAAAAGTGAATGCTCCCCAATTTAACGTAAAACACATGCTCCAATTGTGATAGTGGGCTGCGAGGATGCATGAACCCATTGGAAACGACACAAGAGACGAAGAGGAGAGCAGCATTATGGTTTTTACAGTAATAAGAACCCCCCCCCAAAAAAAAAAAAATTCACATACAAGAATGCTCAAGCAGTGGACCCCTGGAGGGCTGTTACGCAACCACGGTTTCTACATAAACAGACTTTGTTTGAAGTGAAAAGGGATATCGGATTTTTACTTTGGTTCAAGAAATACCATCTTACAGTCGATTAAATGTGTGGACACGCTGGTGGAAATAAAGTACATAAAAAAGGTCTCCGCCTGTCACAGGAAGCCTGAAAACGGGAAATGCCTTAACCTCACTCAGGACTCAATCAACAAGTTTGCATTTTACTGGGTGTTTTTCTTGGATATTTGAGCTTTGTTAGACAGAACAAATACCTGCAGCTCAGTCAGCACAAGGCTGCTTTCTTGTCCATTTGCTTCAGTTAATTCAATTCAACGTAACTTTGCTTATACGGAAGGGAAAATAAATGTTTTGACTTGCATCTTTTAAGTATCTTCAAAGAGTTGTGGAGGACGTCGATACTCCGGGGGAAGAAGATCTCCAGTAGCGGTCAGTCTTTCAAAAAATCAAGGGTCCTAAGACTGAAAACTGTTACCGTATAGCAGTCTCATGACTGTTGACGAATGTGAATGGGTCAGCTTATATCAAATATGTTTGAGTTTTGTAGTAATAAATTAATCCAGAAAAATATTCTTTTTGAAAACCGAATTTAAAAAAAATCTGGATAAGCTTATCCCTAATTTAAGAGTTTACAATCGTTAGCATATGCTCAAATCCAAAAATTTTTGTTTGTTTTTTTACAGATTTTATGTGCGCGCGTGTGGTCATTCATACTACTGAGCAAAAGAGATTAGCATCAGACTTTTTTTGTCAAGGTTTGACAAACCTAAAGCATCGCACAGGAGCCAAGTACAGAAAAAGAGAAAGAAAAGTCAGCACTTCTTAATTCAGCCGTTGTTACATTGTACAGATTTACCATGTATGGCTTCTTCAGATAAGGAATTATACAAATTTCTCATGTGAACCAAGTAAAATTTGATCAAATTGCAACATGACCATTCATACTGCAGATACATTTCCAATTTAGTACCACTTATGGGAGTTGTACAAATCTGATCTTTCTGGAGTACGACACCGCAATTAAGCTCCCATAAAAAAAAGAGAAATAGTGGATATGGATGGGGGGGGAAAAAAATTATTTGGGCCTTGATCGCTGCTTTATGAATGAAGCCTTATATGCAAGTTTGTCATTGTTCACTGTAGTCTATCAGCAAGGATTTCAAACCGTTTATTATTTTTGTATTATTACACAAACATAAATTAAAACTTTATTTTCAGCTGCCTCTTTATTAACAAAGCTATTCTTCCAAAGGCATTGATTGTGACATAATAAATAAACAAAGACACCGCACTCAGTATGTAAAGGTATGAGAAGATCTTTGTCCGGGATTTTTAAGTCAATCAGCTAAAATGCAGAAATCTGCCCCCTGCAGCTCCCTCTACTCGCGGATGCATCAAATGCAAAACAGGAGGCACGCTGCAATCAGCAGTAATCTGCCCATCAAAAACCTGGCAAATAACACTGTGGCATCGATTTAAATACCTTGGTTTGAATTTGACTTTCTCAAACAGAAAGTGTTGCACTTTGTACAGTTTTAGAATAAAAACAACAAAATTCCTTAGTGAATATCTTAAGTTGTAGGAGTGAAGAAACAGTCTCATAACACAGTTTTAGCACAAATGAGATAGACAAGCAACTCAATTCGGGGAAAAAACTGCTGAAGATATCGGAACAAAGTATTTCAGCCCCAGCAGTTGAACTTTATACAGAGACAACGAATAAAAAGCTTTTCAATAATTACCATGTGGTTTTGTTTTATTCAGTTATTTAAAGAACACACATTGTTTTATTTGTTTCTTTTTGGAAGAAAGAGCAAATTAAACACCACTAATGTTCACCTAGTATATTCTTAAGTAAGCACGAAGAGTTTTTTATCATGTTCATCCTGTATTAAACAGAAAATACATGCAACATTCCTAGGCACAAGAAATGCCTTTTCCTTTTCGTTCTTCTGTTTGGACCTTTTCAAAGACTGAAGTGTGTCTGACTTATTTTTCAGTAGAAACATAGAATCAAATCCGAACTGACCCAAGTTCAAACCCCAAACAAGAAAATATTCAAGCTAATCAGAAACTTTCAACACATTACATAAATATGGATATCATTTGATCCAGCAAAGTTACCAGGTTTTGCTAATTAAATCACTGTAATAGCTGCATCTTGTTAAAAAGGCAAGCGCAGGTCATCTTTAAACAGGCAAAACAAGGCTATAAACAAATTAAGTTTGAAACTAAAAAATATATGTTTCATAATGTTCCTATGCTTTTAAGTCACCTACATGTCCTTCCAATAAAAAGCTACAAGTGCAATAAAACTCAATACATTAATTAATTAATTTTATAATTCATATAAAAAATTATAAACGCAACGTTCCCATTTTACTCCCTCAATGTTTTAACTGAGCTTCTTGGAAACCTTTCTAGCTTGAAAAATACCCAGCCATGGTTTTAAAACTAAACAGGCACCGTCTATCACTATTACTGAGGTACTTTGAGTGAAAATTTGTCAATTTGCAAAAAGATAAATGAAACACTGACATGGATGGGATATATAAAATCTTCAAGTAGGAATTTTACAAAAAAAAGAATCTCATTCACAGTCGGAAGATTATTATTATTTGTAAGCTTATTGTTACATTAAATAAGCAAGTATTACCTGTCTGCTATTCAATCAGCCAATTTATGTAATTATAAAAATGTAGTAGGACGGAGTTCTAGGTATAAATAACAGTTATACATTTTGATATAATTGCTCCTATGTATTTAGGATGGAGATTTAGCATACCTCCCCAAAGGGATCCCACAAGGATGACTGTTTAGTCCTCTGCTATTTTTACCCCCCACACATGGCTAAATACCACCAAGTAAAAATTATATTATTATATTCATATTTTGGGATAACACATATCGCTTCCCTAATAAAATTTGCTTTTGAAATAACCTTGCACCTAGCATCTCCAAAACCACTAACATTCGGAAATAAAGCAAACGCTACCCTCAATGGAGTAAGGATGATTCAGTACTGAGAGTCCCTCAATTCAAATTTCTAGACACGTAAACAGTACATTGACTAAAATGCAGTAAAAATATCACCATAAAAAAAACAATGAGATTATTTCCTGGATATATAATGGGAGCTATTTCCTTTTGACCGAACAGAGGTTATCACAGTTACAAAAAACAATTAGATCAACACACCCTACTAAACATTTATAGGATGCGTTGCCTCCAGCATGCAGAGACAAAATAAGAAAACGTGTCACACCCAGGTTACTTTCACTAAACTTTACTGCCCTCAGGGAGACGTCACAAGTCTTTAAGAACCCGTAAATCCAGCTTTTAAAACGGCTTCCTTCCAAACTCTGGAAGGGAAAATTTTCTTGAGGAACATTTCTTTTAATGTGTTTTCCGTCTTCGGATGTTCCATATAAATGAAATACGTATAGTACTTTTACAAGTATTTCCTGTAATCTAAAAACCTTTGGTTAATGCTAAGTTGGAGAAAAAAAATTTAATCATATCTTTTTTTAATTAATTAAAGGAACAGTAAATGTAAATGGATAAATTTGTAAATATAAAATTATTAGGTTGTTATTTTTTTCCAAAGTGATAACAGTAAGGTATCAGTCAAAGTTACATTAAAACTGGCAACCCCCTTTAAATATATATCATTTTTTTACTCAATTTAATAAATAATATACAAATTGTGACAAAATATGTCTTTCTAAATTCAAGTTCATTTTTTTTTCATCTAATACTTACACACACACACACACACACACACATATATATATTATTGTTATTATTATATATGTATTTATTGTATCTAATTTTGGTCCTTTTGGCCCTCCATACAACCTAGGAATCTACTTCCACCAAAAACCAGCTTTTCTCTGCAGGGTCATGGTGGACTGATGTCTTCCTACAGGGGTCAGAGGTAGGGTAAAACGCGGACAAGTCAGACAAACACACACCCACATACCTGAGTAGTTTGAGTAACAAATTACCAGCCATGTTTTGGAAAGGAGGGGGAAGCTGCAGCACATGAGGAGAACCATGACATGCAAAAATCATAAACACGAATAAACTGGGCCCGGTAGTTGAACCCACAGCATAATACACCACAAGCGCAATGTCATCATTAACAACCTGTCCATTGAATAGTTGTTTTTTTTATAACATCTATTTAGTCTTACAAATGCATGTGTGTTAGTTTGTGGATTTGGAACAGTGCTTGACAAAGCAACTGAGAAACTCTTCACTGCACTCCAATATTCAAAACAGCGATAGTCTGAGTCACCAACTGATCAGCTCTCCTGCAGAGCACCAGACAGTCAGCAGACTGGGCAGCAGCAGGTTGGACCCAGACACACCTCTGAATTCTCCAGCCCAGACTGCAGCAGCCATGTTGAGCTGCACAGTAACTTCGGATATAGCTGACTGGAGCCAGGAGGGAAACAGTACTGTTTGTGTTTTTTTATGGGAAGGGGGGGGTCCTTACTTTATGAAGTAACTGGCTCCTTCGTCCGTGAAGCCTTCCTCCCATCCCCACGGCAGGTCTGCCAAAATTACAGACACAAAAACCAGACTTGTAGTTCAAAGTTTGTCCCTCCAGTGAGTGAGCAGAAGTTGCGTTATTATACGCTCAGAAAGGTAACAGGTGAGAGTGTGTTTCGCACAGCCGCGTTAAGCTAGCTACCTGAGCGGATCATGTGTCCGGAGTTTACCGGTTCGCCAGAGCGGGGATGAAGCCAGGTGCTGCTCCGCGTCTCATCGCTGCAAGACGGACAGAGAAACACCTGTTACACCGCCGGAGCCGTAGGGGTGGTGGGGGGTCCAGAGCCCGGTAAACAAGCACCGACGACGACAGTAACGACACTTACTTGATGAAGAAAACCCTCCCGTCCCTGCAGACACCGTAGGACCAGTGTTCAGGTAAGGCGTCCTGACAGAGAGGCGCCGCCATGATCCGTTCAGAAGTCCTGTTTCATCTCAGCGTCTCTCCATGGAGCCGCCGCGAGCCCAGGCTGGCGCTGCGTTCAGGGACGCTGCTCACTTCCGTACATCCTACAACCGGAGTCTGAACATGCTCAGAGCTTCTGCTTTACACACAACAGGTTCATAGAATCTCTCTGGATAGGAATAAAGCATTTTCTTTTTACCTCACTGGATGTAATAAAAACAATAAATACATTTAAAAAAAACATTGTCATGGTGATTAACCCCTTTTTTTAGCAGCTTACTGTCATGTTTTATAAGTTTGAAACGACACGGGTTTTCTTGTTCACAGCTACACAAATACATTTTACATATTTACATACCAACTGAAAAAACTAGATAGTCTAGAACTGGATGGATTGAGATTGTTACTGTAGGACAGGAGTCACCAACCTTTTACAACTGAGAGTGATTTCATGGGAACCAAATAGCCTATTATGAATGGCTACCAAATTGATACGCACAGTTTACTTTTATTTATATTACCTAATGATTCATGATTTTTTTCTAATTTTAGAATAGTTCTATGGGCTACTCATATGGCCTTTGAGGGCACTCTGGTGCCTGTGTGGGCACCATGTGGGTGAGCCCTGCTATAGGATAAAAACACCAAAGCTTCATGATATCAGTAGTTATTCACACTGCTGTAATTCTGAGATTTGCTTTTTTTTTGTCATTGCAATGGGTACAACGAAAAGTGCAGGCCTTTTAGTGCAAATATAACTTGTAAAAAATATAACTAAGTATTCACAATGTAAAAGCACGGAACAAATATTGGAAGAAAACAGTATAAAAACAAGGATTACTATAAAACACGATATTGCGCTAATGAAAACCCAGAGTATTGCAAAAAGATTCACCCTAAGGAGGCATTTATTTGACAGCAGTTGGAAAGAAGTTGTTCCTCAGTCTATTTGTCCTGATTTTGATGGCCCTGTACCGTTTCCCAAGAGAGCCGCAAAGGTCCAGCAGTTTGGGGAGAGGACAACCTATGACCTTAGGCATTTTGGTGACCCTCTGGAGTTCTTTACTGTTTCCTTCAACAACCTGGTTATGTAAATTGATAAAATGGGGTTGAAACTGATAAAACTTGGATGCCTTTAAAGGGTTCTGACCTTACAGTCAAACTATTCTTAGCCAAAATCCAATCTGGAACTTAACATCTGATATACTAATGTGATAAAATCTCCACAGGATTTTAATTTTTACATGGCATACAATTACATTAGAATTAATTATTTAGACACATTTTAGATCATTTTAGACTTTTCACTGTGATACTGACCCCTACATTCACTATATTCAAAATAAATCCCAAAAATTTGTCTTGGAGATGTTGCAATATTTTCTCTGATACCTTTACATGAACTACAGCTTTATTAGCAATAACAAAGTGTACCTTGGTTTCTTCTCTGTAGAAATATAAGATGACCATGTTGAATGCATAATTTCTGTGGCTGTCGATCTGATTGTTTTCATAGTCCCAGGGGTTTTGTGGGCCATTAACTGCATTACAAGCATAGGAGTCTATCAGAAAAGAACAATGAAGTGCATGCTATGAGTTTTATTCTTGGGTGTGATCTGTAAAAGTGGATTCAAAAGGTAGTGATTTTAATCTCTTCTGAGAAATCAACTGCCTGGAAATCAACTCAGTTAGGGGCAAATAGCTGATTAGGGAGATCAAAGCCCTTTAAAAAAATCTAAAACCCGGTTAAGGAGCATTGCATTTTAAATTTCTCCACTCAAGCAGTCTTTTTCATGGCAGTCTCTTTGAAACTTTCCATAGATATTTAAAGGTTAAGGTGTCTTTCTGTAATTCCGCTGATGCAGAGGGAGTTCTCATAGATGAACAATACAGAGGTTGGTCAAACTGCCACACAGTAATAAATGAATGTAAAACAAGCTTCTTGTTTTAGCTTCCAATATGCATCTCCGTTTGAAAACACGAGGGTCAGCGAAAAGTGAAAAATGTCATCTAACAATTTTAAAACAAAATCATTTCTGAGAAACAGGAAGGAAGTTCTTCTTCAACTACTGGGAAAAAGTTTTATTTTGATTAATTCCACTCTAACAACACGAGAGTTTATTTCCTAGGTCTGAAATTCTGCTGTCTAAACACTTTATAAATTGACGCTGATAAGTCCAATATAAGATTATCCTACACCTTCTGCAATTTTTGTAAGCGTAAGAAATTTTCAATTTATTATGGCTCCAAGCCCATGGAAGTTCCTATTGGAGCATGAAACCCTGCTGTAATTTTACAGATTGTTCATTCTTATAAATTCTTTTTTTTATATGTTTTTATGCTTTGGGCAGAAGAAACAAAACAAATAACTGACATTTTCTGTCTAGTAGAGAAACCTGAACACTACTCAAGTCCTTTTTAAATCCAGTTGTCATGCAAATTTTGTGAAAGCTTTAAAACAAACGTGTTACTCATGTATGTAATATGGAGCAAATTATAGAATATGCTTGCTGCATCAAAACTTATTCAAGAAATGTGTTTCTATTTAAATTTAGTGCATCAACTGTTGTTCACAGAAACCACAAGTCAGTGTAAAAAGCATTTTTGCAAATTTATTTTCATCAACCTGGTCTTTTCCAATTTTAAATTGCTCTTTTAAGGAATTGGCAGAAAGTTCATGGCCACAATATCTATGAATAGTTATTCCGAAGGACATTGCATTTTTGCTAAGACATCCTAAACCAAAGATCCCACACTTAGAAACTAAATGATTTTGCATTACTCTACATTGGCCAGACACCTTTTCGCTTTTTTGCTGTATCACAACTAAGACAAAACTTTTTAATACTACTTCCATATTATAAGCTACATCTAAATAAAACTTGGTTCATACCATCTATTGAGCAATAAAATTAAAAAGTTCAAAGCGATGCAAATGCAAATGTTTAAGTTCAATCAAGTTGAGTGTAGAGTCTCAGTCTTGAGACAATAAAGCATATATATTATGCATATGAAGATATAAGGTTTTAGGAATATTAACAGAAATTTATGGCTGTCAAAATTTCATTTAAAAGGTTTACTGTCAGGCTTTGCGATCAATGACTCGAGCAGAGGTGAAATTGTGAGAAATAATTTATTGTGGGAAAGAATAATGAACAGAACATAAACAAGGGCAAGCGGAAACGGCACAGGATTAACGCAGAACTGAACGTAAATAAACCGAGTACTGAACCAGGACGCGGGGACTATAAACGTGAAGAAACAAAACAATCGAAATAAAAAAACCAGCGTAAGAACACGGGAAGGGGAAACAAACTACTAGACGAATAATAACAATAAGAATTATAATAAATAATTATTAATAATAATAATAACACGAGGAAAACAAGAGACGACAAAGGAGCTAAACTATGAGAAAATAACTAATTAAACTAAGAAGGAAGTAAGGGGAAACCGGAGACTTAAAAGGAACAAAAAAACGAAAGTAAATACAAGGACGGGACCTGAGGAGAATAATGAAGGGAAAAGAACCAGCACAAAGAATCAGAAATCAAGAAGGGAAGGCTTACTGGGAGAGGTGGAGGAACTAGCATCAGAAGGAGCAGAGAGAAGAGGTGGTAAGCAGACGATCCAACAGTGAGTCAATGAGTAAACCAGGCTTAAATACTGAGGAGCAGGAGGTGAAGTGGTGGAGATGATGATTGGATAATTGCAAACAGATGTGAGTGATAATGAAGAGAGAAAACACAGAAAGAAGAGGGACAGAGCAGGGGAAACTAGAGAACACAGAAAATAATAAAAACAAAGACTAAACCAAAATAGAAAATAACCTAAAGAAAACAATAACTAATGATAACAAAGTAAAACAAAGCAACTACAAAAAATTAAACAGCAAACTAACAGGGAACAAAAACACATATCATGACAGATAATAATAAAACAAGACTACTATAGAAAACTGAACCAAACAGAAAAAACAGATCATGACATTTACATTGAAAAAGGATTACATCTGGTGACATGAAAATCAGATTATTATTTTAGTAAATAATTTTTTATTTGGTTGGTATGGTATAAAATGGCAGTTAGCAATATTATTAAGAAGGATCGAATGGACATGATAAAAGATTGTTATTCTAGATGTATTCGTTACTTTAGATATAGTGATCACCATCTGAGAATATTTTAGTCATTTGTTTATAAGATATGGATCTTTTTAGGTTGCGCTTGGAAACATTCAATAAGTGCTTGCAGTTCCAATTATGTTTTCATTTGTGAGTCACATCATAATCTATATCAAAACCTCCATCTCCACCCTTCGATCTCCGAATGTTTTTCCCCACTAATGTATAAAACCTCACTGTAACATCATCTTCATTAAAAAGATACAACCTCTGACGCCTCAAGATAAAACACCTCCCACACATGATCCATGAAATTTTTTTTATAATGTTTCATCATTTGTCAGCTTTAGAGTCTATTGTGAATTAACTCCCAAGAGGGTAGATAATATGCTAAAATGTCTGGTACAATTTGTATCCACTTGTTTGCACATGATTCTAGCATCCTCCTGTTGATGTGGGAAATAAAATAGTATTACATACTACAGAAAATGCAATCTGCATGCAATATTTATTCTTTCGTTCCTACTAACTTGTGGAGGGGCTCACACATAGACAATCCATTTAAGTTGAAATCCTTAAAACAAATCTCCATTCTCATATCTATTTATTTATTTATTTGTACTTTAAAAGGAAGCTAATAGTTAGTTGAATTGTTTCTCTGTAAGGTGCCTGGGCCTGCTCGGTAGTACGACAGGAGACATTTGAAAAAAATCCATGAGGAGCTCATATGGAGACCTGCTGCTCGGCCATGTTGAGAAGAGCCAGATGAGGATGCCTCCTATAAAGGTCTGACAGGCGTGACCTGCTGGGTAGATGGATTATGCAGAAAGTTGTTTGGATTCTGCTCCCCTTGTTTCTGGATGAACTCTGAAATCAGGCAGCAATCCTGTGACTTAATGAATAGCGTTCAAGTACAAAGTCAAAAAAAACTAACATAAAATTAGTGGAAGTGCACCCAATCATGTATCTGAAAACAGAAATATGTATCTAATAAAAGAACACATACACCCTTTTTCCTCACTATCTAAAGTTAAAACATTTACCCCCAAGAATGAGAGAAACATTGTGTCATTGTTCGTTATTGTCTTCAAAATTAAAAGAAGTTTGTGTTAATTAATGTCTGCTTATGGATGATTTTATACGTAAAAAAATGCACATTTTCATGTTTTTCAGTTTAAAAAAAAAACTGTCAATGTTTTCCACTGGGAACTTATGTGATGGTCAAAAGCAAAACACCACATTGTTGTTATGTTAAAAGAAAAGTGGCACTTATTTTTTTGTTTAAATCCCAAGTATAAATGTACAAAACTGTGGCAGGCATTTGTCTTCAACTGTCTTTATTCTGATAACTCTAAATAAAATCAGGTACATCTAATCACCTTAAGGGGTCTTCAGGTTAAATAGACATCACATGCATACAACTTAGCTTAGTTGGGATCGCCACAGACGTTTGTTTAAAAGCATCATAAAAACTGATACAAGATAAACAAGAAGAGCATCAATCAGAAGAGACAGGATTGCAGTTGTGACTTTGGAGGAGCTGTAGAGCTGCTCAAATTCGCAGAGGTGAAATTCTGTTAGGTAACCCTTCCAAACATCTGAGGGTAGCAAGAAAACCCCCATAACTATAACAGTCGCAGGTCACAACAAAAATGTGGAATAAAATGTTCTAGTCAGATCAAACCAACCCTTAAAAAATGTCCTTTCATTTAAAATACCCTTCATCAGGCAAAGACGACTACATAAGGCATCCATGATCTGGGTTTTCTCTGTCAACATTGGCCTCATGTCTGTTATGGTAGACAAGCCTTGACTGCCCAGCACATCATGTTTACTTTTAGCAAACATGCTGTTGCTGGTCGTCCTCAGCAGCTCGCTACAGCGGCTAAGATCCTCCATCAGCTGACAGACGCTGTTTGTTTTTGCCTCTCTCCAGGGAGTCTAAGCTCATTGTAATTTACTCGTCCCAAGTATCTCCCTATCTAGAGGTGGGGACGTGTGATGGCATGCCTGTGACAACATCCCGTCACGCTTTCAATCAGATCCTGTTATTTTGAAAAGCCTAACCTGGAACGAAAACACCCTCCCCTAAGTTGTTGTTAGGGTTCCAGTCACCTGGAATCTCCTTGGTAATAACAGTAATTTTCTCAAGCACATAGCAAAGTGTGCAGAACAGAGATGCTTTATTGATATTCCTTGCAGTGGTTCTGTGTTTTACTGCGCTCTGGAGAACTAGATTCCAGGGTTGTACTGATCAATATTTGATGTTAATACCCTGAAACACTCTCTGGGAAGTAAAAAGATGCAGTGATGGTCCAAAAGAGGATTGCCCTCTGATATGTCTGTTTTATTGTTTTCAGCTCATTACTTTTGCTTTATGGCACGCATTTGGGTGTTTTAGTTTTGGTCCCTGCAACAGGCACATGTGTGAACGTGATCTGAATAGAATGAGGAAATAATGAATAGCATCACAAAAATGTTGGATATCAGTATCGAAACCAAAAACCATCGGGTCCACTGTAATATGACGATGCACTTATTGGTTTTAAAGGTTTTTGTCAATGGTTTTAATGGGTTTAGGCGGATAAGAGAACAATATTTACTCATTTTTGTTTTTCAGTGATTGGTGAAACAGCACAACACATCCAAAAGTCCTCACATATGAATCTTAATCTCTTCTATTTTATGTTTATTACCGATGAGAGGTCTATAATTCAAACATCAATAATAAAAAGTGTTTCATCACTTGTGCATACACAGTATGTGTCTGAATGTTTATTTTTTGCAGATTTCTCTGCTGCCTCTTAGTGGTCACAGATATGAAGTGATGCTGCATTTCTATGAATGCAGCATCACATGTTTACTGTTACATCCTAATAATAAGAACATGTTGTTGTGGAAGTGGGTTTCGACCCCTTACTTTCTCCAGGTCCGTTCTATCCAGTTCCGAGACCCAACAAGTAAAACCAGCATTATGGATGTAGGATTTTCTATGTATGATTCTGTGACCTTTTCTAATAATCTATTTGATGGCCTGAGTAAATATCTGTCCTTGCTGTTTATCTGCTGCACCGCTCACTGCTACAGCTTACACAACATAACTGTTGATCACATAGATGCAACACATAGTTAAGGATAAACTCATACAAGAAGATGACACCCTGTAGGAGGGTTAAGAGTGAGGAATAGATAAAAGCAGGACTCACGTTACATTCTTTGCTTCATTTGGTTCATCCCTATGATGTGCTAAGTGGTGTCTTGTACCGATGGTGAATGTCTCTCTGTATTTGTTCCATTGGCATAATTGTACACTGATTACCTTTATATTAAATCTTGATTTGATACGTAACAATTTCTCATTATTTTTACAAGGTAAATATTTTGCTGATGATTAAAATGTGTTTTTGAGTAACTTGTACCATACTGTGTGAAAGAGATCTGTGGACTGAGGAAGCGTGTGGTCTGGGAACCAGCAAAGAGATTATTAGAAAAGGTCACAGAATCATACATACAAAATCATACTTCCATAACAATGTGTTTATGTGAGGATTTTTTGTAAATGACAACCTTCAGAGTTTTGAGCATTATTTTCATTTCTGTATTACCTTTGTAATTGCATTATGGATCTATTGTAATTTTCTAATTCTAAATATCACATTATGATGACATGATGCTGTGAGAATCAAGTCATCATAAATCAAAAATGTACAACTTGACCTTGTGCAGTTTTACAAAAACAGGTTATATTTTGTTGTGCGTTTGTTTAAACTTATTGAAATAGAAAGATCAGACTTTTATGAGGGAGGAGAAATATTCTTGATTAGAACAAAGACAACTGGCTCCATAAACTGACCTTGTTTGAAGGTAGCAGAGCTCCTCTGATTTGGTTTGAAATAAAACAATTAGTAAGACACTATGTATAGTTTTAATGATTCTTGGCAATAAATCTTGTACTACTAAAGCTGGTCCTGTTGAAAAGTGCATTTGCAGGTCAAGCACCAGGCTTGAGTTTGTTTGTGAAACTTCCTACTCCTCTATGCCATTGCCAAGCAACTTATTTTACTATTGCCTCTAATTTGCTGTTGTCTGTATAATCGGTTTACGTTTAAAAAGGATGCATTGTCAATTTAATTTATTAGTGTACCAAACGGGGATCTTAGTAGCAAGTGGAAAAACAGTACACAATCCTGACACATTCAATCACTGCTTTTGGATGCCATCTTGTTAACCTGCATTTGTTGCAAGTCAGCCACTGTAGCCATGTTGGTCTTTCTGATCAGAACGGCATGTCTAATATTAAAACGAAAGTTTCAAATGGATTTAATGTCAGGACTGCAGAAAAGTCATTCCACCACCCACCCTCTAAAGGTCTTTGATTAAACCCTAGGCCTGGCAAGTGAAGGATTTCATCTCTTTCTGCATTAAGATTAAACCCAACACCTTACACTGCCTCAAACAATGGCTGTTCAACATTGGAAGATTTGGCAGAAATGATCGAGGGGAGGTTTTTCATGAGCAAAGCCTGCTAAGGTCATCTCTGCTGCTCAGCCTACATTCACATGTAGATTTTCAAACTGCATTTGATTTATTGTCAACTTGTCACACAAGGGAGAGACGTGACTAAACAGTACATTTTCCTTTATTTCTGAGTCTGGAGGAAATCTCTTAATTTGAATGCAAAATTTTAAAAGTTATTGTACAAAGAACTTTATCTGGATGTGAATCAATAATTAGTTATGAATAAATGGAGCTGATATTTTCTGCTTGACATAAAAGGCAACAGTCTAACAAGAAGTAGAAGTTGTGATTCTCGTTTGACGTCTAAACTAAATCAAACTCTAGGATCATCAAATGCAAACAATAACAAATGATTAAGAAGGCTCACCAGGTAAGTGAAGTCTGGGAGGAAATCAAGATGAATTTCTGCAATAACTGCCATGATTAGTCAAGAGCAGTCAGGTTAGACTGAGTTTGACAAATGTCTTCTGGACAAACCTCTCCAAATTCAGACTTTGACTGCTTCATTTAACCCAAATGAGAGAAATGAACCAACTGAAAGTGTGGTTGTGGTAGTGTCAAGTTGTGGCACCATTTCACTGTCAATGTTACCGGGAGTAACAAACACTCAGGCGAAGAGTATCTGGTCCAAAGCTCCTTAAGTGCAGCTCAGCCTCATCGTGGGGGTGGAGAACAGCTGTACGGGACCCACACAGGTGTTGAGAAACGCTCAGCCAGCACGGAGCTCTGGCTACCTCCTGTGGACAACCATGCTGGAAAAACCTCAGACTGGCAGTCAGAGCTGCAGTTGCACAAAAAAGATGGAAAATGAAGAAGATTGACAATTTTCCATATTTGTTGACCTTGACCAAACCAGCTTAAATCCACAATTGTTTCTTTTTTTTCTTTTTTTTTTTACAGTTTTAACAACAAAATGATGATTGTATCGGATTGTTTGTGAATTGTACATGAATTGTATATGAATGAGGTAGTATATTATGAGATTATCCTTGCGTGAATAACTGAAATACGACCTTCTAAATAGTATTATTTTAAAGTTTTTGTCATTAATTGTTGTGTTCTTGTTCCTGACTTTGGCTTATGCAAATACATGTTAGGCAGCTGAAACCTGAGCTCACATTTCTTGCTGTCTCTGGGTGTCACAGCAATTGCTTCCTGAAGTATCCCATACACAGCCTTTTTTAAATAAAGAGAACTGAACGTGTTAAAACCATTCCTCGCATGACAGAAGATTCCATTGAGTTCTCAGTTATATAGACCCAGCCTCAACCTGCCACCCAGCTAAGCCTGTCATGTTCAGGGAAGATGCCTTTGCGGGTCATTGCAAATAACATGAATAAACATTTCTGTTGTGCAAAAATCATCTCATGGTTCTCTTGTTTAACAAGAGAAAACAAAGAAAAAGCAGATAGCCACCAGCTGATGTGTTTATCTGT
>JAVLVB010000169.1:1106867-1132577 GCA_032876305.1 Orestias chungarensis | reverse complement strand
TGGCGTTCTGTTAGCTGAGACAGCTTCTTGGATGAGAACATGGGCTGAGATGCTTCCAGTGACGTTCTACAACTGCTGCTATAAACTCTTTTATTTCAGTATCCTGTGCTTCTAATTTAGCTTTCTGTCTTTTCAAACCCCCAGTCGGTCGTTGCAGATGGCTGCTTGTACTGAGCCTGGTTCTGCTGGAGGTTTCTTCTTCTGTTAAAGGGGAGTTTTTCCTCTCCACTGTCGCTACATGCATGCTCAGTATGAGAGATTGCTGTAAAGTCAACGACAACACAAGCCATTGTTTCTGCCTGCTGATTCCAGAGGAGTGAATGCTTCAAGTCAATGACTCGATGCAATCTGCTGGGGTTCCTTAGATTGGAAACTTTTTCAAATTGATTTGTTAGAATCTATCCTTGATTTTAATTGATTATTTGTAAAGTGCCTTGAGACGACACCTGTTGTAAATTGGCGCTATATAAATAAACTGATTCTTGATTCTATAATGTAAAGCGCATTGGGTCTCTATATATAGAACTCTATATTAATTGTCTGAAATTTTTTAATTAGGCTAAAACCAGAAATTTGAATCTAGCCCCTCATATTGTGAGAATTAAGCGATATGACAAGTTTATTTAAAAGTGTTTGTTTAAAATCGATCAACAAGGACCTCTCGGGCCTTTGTTCATCCTTTTCATCAGAATGAGAGAAAGCACAGAGAAAAAATTTATTTTGACAAATTTTATTGACTGAACAATGTAGCTACAATCAATTTGCTACCAACAAACTACATGATGTTACCATGAGAAGCTGAGAGGGTCACATTGATCAAAGTGTTCTGAATCTTTTCCAAAATCGTGCATTTTCACTTGATATTAAAAGCTACTCTAAAAAATAAATAAACACAAAAATACAGAACAAAAGCATAAATATTAAAGCATTAAATATGTCAACGCCACACAATTTTCACCAGAAGTCGTCGTTTCAATCACGCTTACATACTTCAAAACACTTTGTAACATAAGCTCTGCCTTCTTATGACATCATCATTCTCTACCTAAAAACCTCAAGACTCGCCGCTGCGGTTTCTTCACACACACAAAAAAAGTACAAAAGGTTCAAGTCAACAGCAAAACAAGGACAAGCTCCACAGAGCGCCAAAAGTTACATTACTAGGTCAGTATATAAGGCATACAAAAAAAAACAACATTCCACACATAAATGTTGAGGTTAATATGAGAAAAGTGTCAGTCAGTGCAACAGTTAAACAATGTAGAAAACCTCTTGAGGTACAAGGTTGTTCAACGTGACACCGAACATTTACAACGGCCTAACATCAAATTTCTAATTGGCCTAAATAAAAAAAATTTACTGTTGCATTGCAACCAATCTCAAATTCTCATCCGGAGAAGAAATTAAACATTCAGTGTTCAGGACCCTTCGTCTGATTCAAGGCACTCTCCAGGTAAGCCCGGATGTTCTCCCTGTGAGGCCCGGCGAAGCAGAAGCCGATGGCCTTCTCCGTGTCCAAGATCCGCCTACGGAAGCGGTCGCGGTCTCTCGCCAGTTCCTCCCAGTGACCTTTCCGGGTCGCCTGGCGAGCAAAAGGCCAGGTCCGCATGACGTGGACGTGGACAAGAGGGGAGAATCGCACCTGAAATCAAAAACGAGAGAAACACATTAAAAATCTCTTATGTCATAAAAACTTGGCAATATCCTTTAATTTGCTTAAAGATGTTATTTAAACTATAGTCTTCTGATATTTGTTTAAAAATAGAGAAAAATCTGCAAGTTAGATCTCAAGAAATATCAACTATCGGCACTGCGTAGAAACAAGCCTGATCCTAATTCCTAATATAAACCCAAACACAATTTTTTTTATTTATAAACAAAAACTGTCCAGCTATGTTGTTTGTTGAGTAGTTTTTATATTTTGCTTTTGCAACACTGCTGAAACCAAATTTAGCATCAGATTCTCTTGACTTCCTGGAGTCACGTGACTGGCTTAGTCATGGGGAGCAGCGCCGTTGGTACAAATAAACACGCGGCTTAATTGAGCCGCCGAGGATGTGACACTGAAACAGGAACCAGCTCTTATCTCTGAGTTTCAGTCACTCGCGGCGGCCGACACTCCCTCAGCTCGGTTAAACTTAAACTCCACATCATCTCATGCTTTTCTATATCAGTTTTGTTACACATTAAAACCCACTGAGGGTAAATGACTGCAAGTCATGAAGATTCTTCTTCCTTAATATAAGCTGAACTAATAAAAATCTACAAACCTTTTTCTCTCTGGTGCCAGCCTTGTTTTCTTTCTTCCCCTCAGGACCTAACACAGATGTTCGCTCAGGTCTCTTCCATGGAACCAGTCTTTTGTCTGAATGGCGGTGCTGCTTTAACTTCCTGTCTGGCAGAGTGGGCTTGTTGGCTCTGGACTGTTTGGATGCTTTTATCTGCTTCCTGGTGTTTGTGGTTTGTGGATTCGGATCGTTAGATTGGAGGGAAACCGAGGAGCTCTGGAGGCAAGTGTTGAAGTTGAGAGGGTGATAGGGGTCATCTGCTCGGCCAAGAGATCTCCAGATCAGTTCTTCGTTGTCCTCCAAAGGCGGAGAGCCGCTTCGCGTCTCAGGCTCCTTGTCTGATGTGGGGGGAGGTGCAGGGAGCGCGGCCTGCTTACAAGCGGAGGTGTGTTTGGTTTTGAGAGTACTGCTGGTCGTGCTGGCAGTGAAGTACATGGGGTTGTACGGGTCGTCCGGACTGCTGAAGAACTCCCAGAGCTTTTCGCTCTCCTCATTGTCAATGTCGGGACTGGAGCACTCGGAACCGGCCCAGCTGCTCCAGCTGCTCTCGCTGTCGGAGCGGCACACCCACATGTTCAGCCGCGGCGGCCCCATCATCTCGTCACTAGCCTTGAGGTCGGAATCGCTGCCGGTTTTAATGTCACGTTTGCTTTTCCCCGTATCGGAGTTGGTTGAAATGCAAGCAGAGAAAAAGAAGGGATTGTACGGATCACTGGATTTCGACAAGGACTCCCAAAGCTCCTTACTTTCGTCACTCTCAAACTCCACTACGTTCTGCTCTTCCTCGCTGCTCCACTGAGAACTTCTGTCGTCTTCTGAGGTCTCCTGTTTGAAATCTTTCTCTTTGGGTTTGAAGGCTTTGTCGCAGCTTCTGAGGCAGGTGTCGCTAGAGCCGCAGTTGTCGCTGCTGGACACAAAGATGTTCCAGTCGCCAGGGAAGCCCATCTTCCAGGTGGATTGGTGTCCGAGCAGGATGCCGTCGTCCTTACTGCCTGTCCTGGACACAAAGTCATCCACAAGGCCGCAGCAAAGGTCATCAGCGCGCAGGCTTGACAGCAGGGCCTCGGCTGTGGACTTCCCGGCGAAGGAGTCGCCGACATCGGCACAGAAGTTGGAGAGGGGATTGGAACCGCCGACCATGACGCCGTTGTCGCTGTCGAACAAGGAGGAGAACAGGAAAGACTCTGGAGTGTTTGAGGCGTTGCCCATGTGCTGGATGTGCTCTCCTGTTTCGTCTGTGATTCTGACGTGGACCTCAAACCTGAACATCTGGAAAACTGGTAGAAAAAAAAAGGAGAAAATATTTGAGTGGACCTTAAAAAGAATCCAGGAGCAAACATCTGGTTATGTGGGAGTTAAAGCCACCGCTTTTAGTAACAGCTTACATTGTTATGTCAGTTATTTTCCAATCAAGAATCATTACTGATCCAGCATTCACTTAAGACTGAAAACTGTATCAAACAGAATTTGTTATTTTGAGCCTTCTATGCTGTTGTAGCTCTCTTATACATCTTTTCAGTTTAGTTTTGTTTGGCTCCAGGCCTCTGTCGGGATCAGACAAAGAGTTGCCCAGCGATTGCAATAATAAGCTAACTATGCTGACAGCGTTCTCTAACGATACTCAACGTAATGTTTTTGTTCTTTTACTTCTGAGCCATGTCCATAACGGACACCATGGGAAAAAGGCTGATGGGTGCCAGCAGTGATCCATCTGGAATGCGGGTCAGTGAGGTCATGGAAAATAAAGTCAATACCAGCATATGGTTTACATGCCTCTGCAATATCGGGTGGATAGGGGGGCAGTTTTCCCTGGCAGATCAGTTTGATCCAACAACAGTGGGATCAAACCTCAAGAAATCTTTCCAGGGAAGGATTTATTGGGGTTCTGGACAAGAGGAGAGGTCAATGTCTTACTCAGGAAAAGTCTGGTTTTAGTCCTGGCCACGGAGAGCTATGGTCAAGCTGTTTGGATGCTGGTTTAAACCAGTTTCCTCTTGATGGTGTCAGCGTGTGTCTCTGTGTTTGTGCTGGTTAAGGTATTCTATTTAGGACCAGCTTTGGAATATTCACTAACCTTCTTAAGACATATGGGCCTTATTGGGGCCAAAGCCTTGTCCTAATGTGGTGGACCCCCTCTTTTAGGGTTAAAGGTCAGTTTAAGGGGTGTGGTGTGAATTTTACTTTGGTTAAGGCTAGGGTTGTGAGTATTGCTGATGGATAGGGTTAGGGTAAATGTTCAGGTTAGGCACAAAAGCAGTTATTTCAATGAATGGAAATCAATACAAAGTCCTAATATGGCTAGAAATACAAACATGTGTGTGTGTATATATAGAGATATGAGTCAGTGTAATAAGAACTTGCATCTTTATATTTTAGTCCAACATTATTAATAGCATATATAAATACATAGTGATATCAAATCAAATTCAACACTGATACTTTTAAAAATGGAAGTCCGGAAACAGCCAGGATTTGAAACCTGTAATTAATGAGCTGGTTTCAAAATCCAGGAGACAAAACTGAACAGGTTCATCGTTTAATGTTCATTAATGCTACAAAAAGAGCTTATGGTCGAACTTTCGTTTACAAGAACCTAAAGTAAAATGAGTTAGTCTCCGCAGCCACATTTTTAAAACTGTCGAGAATTACAAGATTTTACCTTTTTTACGAAATTCATTTTTCTTTTCTTTTTTAAATACCCTTAAATTATAAGAAATTATAAATAAATAAACTAAAGATATGGGGATTTTTTTTTCAAATGTATCAAGAACAAAACAGCAGCAGTCACGACTTCCTTGTTCTCACCTGAGATGAAAGAGTAATAGATGACCTGGACCAGCAGCCTCAGCTGCTCCCACAGCGCGGTCAGCAGGTGTCTGGTCCAGGGAAGAAGAGCCATCCCTGCGCCACCGAACCTCTCCATAGCCGTCCGCTCCGAGCCGCCTTCAACCGTAGGAGCCATTTTCCCCTCCTGCCTCTCTTCTTCTCGGATTACGACCGCTGTCGCCACTGGTATCCTCACGTATTCTGGTATTCCTCGTCCAAAACAAACAGACTCCGTGTATTTGTCGGTGACGGACGTGCGCTCGAGTGCTGCCGCTTCATTCTCTGGCTGCGTTTCGCCATCTTCGCGCTTCTTCGTCAGATTCGCTCAAACTGGTTCGCCATGTTTCTATGCTGCTGTCTCGGTGGTAGTAGAGTTGAATGTCCTCTTGTTGCAACAGCGGCGCGTAAATACACGTGGTGACGTCACATCTGTCAGTGGATTGGACGTCGCGCCTGTAGATCCCTCCGCCAGACCCGCCTCAGATTGTAGTCCCTGCCTACTGTCACGTATGACGCATAGAAAGTGCCCGTAATTTCCTCGGTAACCAGGAAAGTCCTCCTGGTATTTTTGTAGACTAAAAACAAGATGATGTAAAGAAACACTAACACTTTCGTTTAAAAAAACGTTTCAAAATACCCAACCCTTGTATAAACAGAAAAAAACATTCTTAATACTAATAACTCGATCATATTGGTTTGATGGGTTTTAAAATGAGATCCAACAAAAAACAAGCACACAAATGAATTTAAACTGTTTTATTCATTCAAAAATGGTTGAGTTTATGCCACCAGAGCAGAGGCTGTAGAAGACTCACTGTAAAAAGACAGAAAAAGTACAATTAAAGATTCACAGGTCTTAAAAAGCTGTGCTCAAATGTTGAGAAGCATGATTTACACAAGACCATTGTTTAATGCAAGAACCTGCATGCCTGTTAGTTTATAGAGTACACAAACTTTAGATCCTAAATGCAATTGCCCCATAACTCTTCTAAGAGGAACAAATAGTTTTAATTTCTGTCAGATGCGGGTCATTTTATGTTATTTGTGAATGTTTCTAATGAGTTATTTATTTTGCAGCACAACTCAATGTTTTGCTACAGACACACAAATTATACTAACCTTCTGAAATATACTATTATTTTTGTTTGATAAGGTACATTTTACATATTTTCAGAAAATAAAAGGATAGAAGTCAAATGTAGTCTTAAGAATTAGTTTAGAAAATCTAAAAGCCATAATTGTTCATTTGTGTGAAGGGGACTGGCAGAGATGGCACAAAGTAGCCATTCTGCTAATTTACCTCCAGCTTTTTATAGCACAACAGAAATGTCACAACTCTCAAAAGTGAAGAGCAGGACAATGAATTGTGCATTGTTGAAAAGTAAATCGAATGCAGTGCATTAGATTTTGCTTTAAGTCTTGTCAATTTTTCAAGTTAACTTTCAAAAGCATTATCCTGTTTAGAGTATTTTGACCAGCTGAAGTGAGGTTAGGGATAATGTTAAAGAATACATACTACTTCCAGTTGGGGGCCAGAACTCTCTTGGTCTTGTAGTAACGGGCCAGCCTGTGGATCCTGCTCTCGATGAGAATCAGGCGGAACTTGGCATCCTTGTCCTGCAATCATCACCATAAACATTCAGTCATGTAAATATTGGTATCATCTGAACTTCAGTTTCTCCTTCAGATACCAAACAGGAAATTGAAAGTAATTTTTTAGCAACTGACATAACTCATGGTATGCAGACTTTTCAACAACATCAAGGAGTTCAAGTTTACTGATAAAGATATAGCTACCACAAATCCCATAAATACTGTTGAATATTCAAGGCTTTACCTTTCTGTTTCTCTCCAAGTGCTTCCTGACCGCCACAGCTTTCTTGATAAGGTGGTAGAGATCCTCGGGCAGATCAGGGGCGAGACCCTTTGACTTTAGGATCCTCAGGATCTTGTTGCCAGTGACAAAACGCACTTGGGCAACACCATGGGAGTCCCTCAGAATCACACCTGAGCAGGAAAAACAAACAGGTAAATATGACAAGAACGATGGAACTGTGCACACAGAGCAAGTTAACAGTTGAAAGTCAACAGATTATGTAAAAAAATAAAGCCATTTTAGGATCTTGCATGTCATTTGGCATTACAGTTTCTTAGGAGACTATTAGTCGATTAGGAATGTTGAGATACAACAAAATAAAATCACATATCCAACATAATTTAATAAAGCAAATGCACTTGCCATTTAGCAAGGGAGTGTAGCATTAGTTATCTACACATTATCCAGACAAGAGTTGGTCACAAGATTATAACCACAAAACAACAAAGGTAAGACTACATTTATCCATTTAGAATGATAAAATGGTTTCTCTGGGTCAGGAAGAGTTTCTTACAGAGTGGCTAAACTTGTATAGTTAATAAGAGTGCAGGTCAGGCTTTAATATGAATGGTTGCTTTTGTGGTTAGCATCTTTGTCCATTATGTTATTGTCATTTAGTTGTTTACTGTTGAAAACTGGGTGGAGCAGGAGAAAGTTTCATTTAGATGACCCTCTCCTCCTTGCATGGAAATGCAATATGCATATACTGGTGAATGCATTGCATTCCTCAGAGTACTGAGGGCACTAGGGGTGTTAGGAGTTTAAGTAAGATATACATGATGGTGAGGAATCAAAATCTCCACCAACGGCACTCAATGAAACATAAACTTAATTATTACAAGATTCCCTTTGCTGGAGGGTCCAAGAATCTAATCTAGCATCTGATTTTCTACCAGGTTCTACTTTTGAAGAACTATGGGACCCTTTACATTTTTTTTTAAATATCCAGAAACTTCTCCAGTGCCAGGAACCAAACCTTTAACAGCTGTGTCGGGAACTAATGGCCTCCATGTATGGGGGAAACCAACTCCACACAACTTAAGGAAACCATTTAAAACTAAATTTAACAAATCCAGAGCGATACTGATTAACAGTACTTGTAGTATAAATTTGGCGATATACCACACAATGTACAGTGACTGGTTATTGTTTGCTCAAATGTTGAGGTCTTCATCCTAGCATTGCTGATTGTAATGGGCATAACAATTGGGCCTGACCAAGCCAATCAAGTTCAACAAGGACATCGATTATAATTGGAAGATTTTAACTTTATCAACATCCGAGCTAAGATTCTGGTTGAATTAAACTCAGGTTTTAGGAAAGTAATTAAGGCATTTTTGAATGACAAGCAATATCAACCGCTTACGTCAATATGTACTTTTTAAAGATAAATAAAAAGGGGAGATGTTAAGGTAGCAAAATAGAAAATATGTTGATAAAAACTGTAATATATGTATTTCTGCCTTTTTCAAGTTTGCTTTTTAAACTATATGCTCTTCAGCATTTTGGGTAATGGTCTTTATACCCAGTCCATCTGTTGCCATGTAACTGTCCAACAGGCTAAATGTCAACCATTAGCCAACCAATATTTCTTTCTAAAGGGTCCTTTACAGATACTGCGTCATCCTAGTAGGTACGATAACATCAGTGTGTTTTTAGTTTCCATTTGATTATTGTATTTTATCCAATTGATTGTAGTATTTGTGGACAAACCCACAGATGACAAGCGGGGATAATACCCTGAATGTAACTCCTTTTTTTTCTCCACCACATTATGCCTGTTTCAAGACAGCCAAAATAATACTTTATTCCCGCTAATTCACGAGATTTTTTTTTTGATGTATAGAAACAAAAACTTTTTTTCCCACTGACAAATGAACAGAACAGACATGTAAACTGCACTTAAAGAACATTATCCCTAGACCCTTTTAGAATTACAACTTTTTCTTTTATGATCTCAGCTATTCATATTTTTAAAGGAAATCCAAGACAAACATCAGGCTAAACTGTGTGTACTTTTAACAGATTAATACAATCTGAAATGGCTTTACAGCTGATAAATACATTATATTTTTTAAAGATCATTTGACAATAATGAAGCAGTAACAGCTCTTGAAGCAATTATAGCATTTTCTAACTTACCAATCTGGGAGGGAGTCAGACCCTTTTTTGCCAGCTTGAAGATCTGCTCTTTTACATCATCAGATGTAAGCTTCAACCACTATAAGAAGAATATCTACGTTAGTAACAAATAAACTAGAGTCTCAGCACTTTATATTTATGTTAGAGTATAATATACATACAGTGGGAACACTGCGCCTGTAAGGCAGAGCTGACTGGGACAAACCCTTTCTGAAAATGGAGAAAAACACAAGATACAACTTAACCAGCAGTTAAGGGTAACGCAAAAACAAGCTAATTCAATACTAAAACTAAAGAATAGGAGTAAAAGATCGTGGATGCAGGAAGGCCGGCTAATGCTAGCTTTTAACATCTGCTAACAATACATTCCGAGAGTAATGCATACATTGTGATGTTGTTTTTAATGTTTTAGATCACACATAATTTACTTGGGAGATCTTTTTGTTTGAAAATATATATTATTTGCAAGATTTAACAAATAAAAATCCCCCCCGTACGTCGCAAGTGTGCTGAATGCTAATGTACGCTAGCAAGAAACGGACGGACATTCCAGCGTCAGACTATGTTGCTTTTTTCCACTTTACGACAACTAAAGTTGCATATTTTATTCTAGAGGGGATTTTTACATATTTAACAACTTAACTGTGAAGCAAAAGCCAATCTGTCACCTTTAAAATTGAACTTTTAATGCTAAAAAGAGAGCTCACCCGGGAGCGTGCATGCGACCCATGATGGCGGTAGAGGAAGAGAGGCCGCACACGAGACAGAAGAAGCACTATTGCGCCTGCGTCGGAAGTTGCGTAGTTACGTCACCGCGTCTGGTGACGTTACAACGGAAACGCTCCGTAGATTCTCCATCTTTCCCCGTGACCGACAAAGTTACAATTTACCAACAAATTACTGAATTCTGGCCACATTTACGTAAATAAATGACTAAATAAATAAAGGCAGCATAAAAGTGGAATAGTAGAAGAATAATTTCAAATTCATAAGTTCACAGTTCGAAACGTCTATAAAAAGTATGTATTTCACAGAATTTCTAAACAGTAAAAAAAAAAGTATTTAAAACCACAATCTATATTTTTTGTAAAAGAGAAGATCCGTTTCAAGAGGAAAGTTTTTTTTCCTTGTTCTTCCCATCTTTAGGAAGCCTCACGTTACAATAAGTTGCTTTTGTATCACTATATTTTGTATCACTATATATCTGGTATATTTTAAAAACGGGCTGGAGATTTAAAAAAAAAAAAAAAGTCTATGCATGTGAAGCATTTAGTGACAGATGAGCAGATGATCGACTTGATTGCATTTTGACTTTACAACAATACCTCAAACTAAGCATGCATATGGCGAAGGTAGAGAGGAAAATTTCCCCTTTAAGTTCGGATTCGAAAGGAATAGAAACACACACAAAAAAAGACCTGATTTAGGGGTACGGTCTGTGCTACAAGAAACCGAAAAGCTTTTAACAGTAAAAGGAGAAAGTCCTGTCGCCTTCTGCATTATCTCCCCTTAAGGAAGGTGTCACCGTTAATAGAGTGCACCTCCGATGGTAGAAAAACACTGAGAAAAAACCCTAAAACGTTATCTAGTGAAATAACAACAAATGTTGCAAATTGAAGATTAGTAGAAGAAGAAAGTAGCAAAGAGGAAAAGCAGTCCCTGTTTTCTGACCTGAATCATGACTTGAGTTATGGATAACCTAAATCATTGCAATGTTAGCTATGTTTGACTTGAGGTGGCTCGAAATAAGTTTGAACTTCCATTCAATTGATTTAATTGAAAATGTTTTCTTCTTTGCCTCATATTTCTTTGCCGTTTTTATTTCCTATTATTGGTGGTATTTTCCTTGCTTAAACTAAGCCAGGCTGTTTGTATGGACCTAAATGCAAAGACAACAAAAGTAAAAACAACAACCTTAGACTATACTGGCTAAGAAAGTCATGGTAAACAATCATTTCTGGTAATCTGTTATGTTTAATAAAAGAGCATTTCTGTATACTTTTCACCAAAATCCCGACCTTTGGAATTTTTATAGAACGCTGTCCTAAAAGGCTTCTCTTTCTCCTTACATATTTGTTTACATTTTACAATTAAACTTTATTCATCTGTTTGTTCAAACTCAACTTTACAAATATAAATATGGTTTTAAAATAATTATTCAAAGCCTCTGTAGCATGCCATGGCTTTATGTATGTAGATACACGTTAGCAAGGTGACTTACCAACCTGACTCAGTTATACCAGTTCTCTCCGGACAATTTGGCTTTATCACGATAAGGAGTTTGTGGAAGAATACCTAAAACATCTGTTTTATGTCCAACGCTCCACCTGAATGTTTAAGGTGATTAAAATGCAAAAAACAAAAAAAGCATAATTGTAAGCCTTGGCTAAAGATAACACAGGCAGGATACATTTGTTAAAAAATATTTATTTTACTTTATGAGAGACTACAGTACACACGGATTCATTTTATGCTAAAATGCACCAATTAAAAAAAATAAATAATTAGCCATGGTAACAAATTATCCTAGCTTTATTTGAACAGTTCCTAAACAATTAGATCCCGGCAATAATATTAATGTGCCATTAGCAAATGTTAGATCTTTAAAGTCTACGTAAAGAGATAATCTGCATCTTTTTATTACATATAACACAGCTGATTTACTTATAGAGAGGAGAGAGATTTATGTATAATATTCCCTTATTGTGAAGATGTTTTACATCCAAGTTGCTGATTAAACATATTATTTTTCCAGTTTAAACATACAACCCGGCATATCCTGGATTTTATTGGCAGTTTTTGCTGACATCTTGCCCGGTTACTCATCACTGTGAGATTAGGGGAGATTAGACCTCACTAGGCACTTGGATAGGGTGTGGTTCAGCTGCCTGAGCTTAAATAGATTCTAACCAGAACCCAGTAAATTGCAGTTTTTTCCCACTAAACTATCCCAAGGAAATTGTAATGATCAGAAGGAAAAAAAAAAAAAAAGTGGATCAAAGCCTATACATTAATTTCTTTAAGGGTGTGCTTGTGTGACAGAAAATAAACTGAAACAAAGTGTACATGTAGGGGAAAACATAAAAACAGCTACTACAATCCGGATGGTTATGACATTACACTATTTGTTTTGGAGAATCCAGATGTCTTTACGGAATACTTTTTTATATATGTAAGGATATTCCACATCTTTTAGCGAATGTTATTTAGTAATAAGGCTTATAGTTAAAAACAGATTGCGAGGACAAACAAAGGCAACCATATCCAATCCCTGTGATAAGCGGTTTATTTCTTAGTTTTGGCACACCTTGGGGAAAACTGTATAGTGAGTTTGGATTTCCACTAATTCTGTCTTGTGGGCAACTCTACACACATGCCAGCTGCAAAGCAGGAAATCCTATCCTATCATATCAATTTCTATTTGTTTAAACAGAAAATAAGTCATGACGTGAATAAAGGGGTCTTTCTTTCTATTACTAAACACATCAGTATATATAAAAGTAAGCCGTTTTGGTCCTCTAATAAGAAAATGTACAACATATTATAGTTCTTAGTTATATATATATATATATATATATATATATATATATATATATATGTATATATATATATATATATTAAAAAAAAGGAAATATAGAAGATTGTTTTTCACATAAACAATCTTGATTAGTTTTACAGGCAGTAAGAAGAATGAAAACAGAGATAAGGCACCCCTTTTTAGAGTTTGTAGATTATTAACTTTTGTTGCACATTTGAAGAATTCTGGACATATTCATGTCACATGGGAGTAACTTGCAGAGCTATCTTATATTCAAACTCATCAGAGATACAGTAGGTCGGGAACGAAGCTCGGTCATATAATGTCATTTAAATCTCATAACTACAAAATCCAAAATCCTATAAACTTTGTTCCCGTTTTTATCTTAATCTGATGACATCAAAGGAAAGTTTAGGCAAAAATCAATTTCCTCATGTTCTGAAGTATTGCTTTTAATGACGCAAGAGCTGAAGTGGCCAGTATATTCAAGTAAAGCTCAATCTGCAGCCTTTCCCATAAGATTTGAATGCAATCCATTGTTGTGTGAAGAGGCAGAGTCAGAGGCTGGTCTGTGGTCAGAAGAGTGGAACAGCTGTCAGTTTGTACCACTTGACCGTCTCCTTGCTGAGGTCAAAGTCTTTGAGCCTGAGCGTGATGCCGCCCAGGAAGTAGTTCTCACGCAGCGACTCAGCGCTGAGCACGCTCAGCTGCAGCTCGCGCAGGCTGAGGGTTTCTTTGCTGTAGTTGCTGTACACCAGCTGTGGAAAGATGGATGAGCAGTAGTTAGAATCCATCCTACTGAAATGTGTCATTGTACGGTGAATGCAATGTCTTTCTAACCATTTCGTTGAAGGTTGGGTTCCTGGTTTTTCTGGAGATCTTTGTCTTGCGTTTTGATGTCTTGTGAGGATCAGGAAGCAGATAGGTTTTCACATATGGGTTTGGATCAGTACCGTCTTCCGAAACCTACAGAGGGAAGGACAAACAGTTCTCTTCAGAGGTTTACACACAATCCTGTAGATAAATGGGGCATTGATCTGTTGTTTTTGTGAAATAACTATACATAAACTTTAATGAATATCCAACTTTCCAACAGATTGCATTAAAACATTTTTTTCCAATTTAAACTGGGTCATAAGTATACATAGATTCTTAAGAATATACATGAAACCCAACTAATATTTGGATAAATGTTCCTTAGCCAGTTGGAAACCAATCTTACAAGGAGTTTATTTAAATTGATGCATAGTTTCCCACTCAATTCAAAATAATTGTTGGGTTAACGCTTAGGTTATCGTCCCAAAACTTTATTTCAAGCAAAAAGTACTTTATTAATTCCACAGATAAATTACATTGAGCTCAAGATTGGTTGTAGATGCTGATAATCAAGGGAAGGAGGATCTCTTGCAGTCGTCTGTGTAACTGTAAATCAGTTGAAGACTCTGACTGAAGACACGTTGTATAAAAAGAAGAATCCTTTCGCAAACTAATCTCCAGTCTGCATAACTGCATATTATTACCCCCATTTTGAAAATGATTAATTTGTCATTAATGAATGGTTATGTACCAAAGGCTCTTAAGGTAGCTGTAATAAAACCCCTACTTAAGAAACCTTCTCTTGATCAAGAAGACTTAATAAATTCCAGACCCATATCTAATCTTCCTTTTTTATCTAAAATCCTTCAAAAAATTGTTACTAATCCACTGAGAGAGCATTTGAGGAATAATGACCTATTTGAAGAATTTCAGTCAGGTTTCAGAGCTCATCATAGCACCGAGACAGCTCTCCTTAAAGTTACAAATTATATTCTCATGGCCTCAGACAATGGACTCGTTCTATTCTAGTTCTGTTAGATCTCAGTGCTGCTTTTGACACAGTCAATCACTATATCCTCATTGAAAGGCTCGAACACACTGTGGGGATCAAGGCAACAGCACTTGGCCCAATTCTATTTATCATATACATGCTCCTTTTGGTAAAATCATCAGACAGCATGGTGATAATTTCCACTGTTATGCTGATGATACACAACTTTATTTATCTATAAATGACTTTAAACTTTCCGCTCTTGAACTCTGAAAAGACATAAGTTGTTATCTTTGGACAAGAACCTCTAAAAAAGAAATTGCTTAGTCAGCCACTTGACCTGGATAGAATCAGGTTGGCGTCTGGTGACAATGTAAAGAACCTTGGTGTTATTTTTGATCAGAAAATGTCTTTCAAGTACCATATAAAACAGGTCTGTAAGATTTCCTACTTTCACCTTAGGAATATAGCAAAAATTAGAAATATTCTCTCTAGGACAGATGCTGAAAAGCTAGTCCATGCATTTGTTACTTCAAGGCTGTACTATTGTAACTCTTTATTAGCAGGAAGTTCACAAAATGCAATTAAAAGTCTACAGTTGGTCCAAAATGCTGCAGCAAGAGTTCTGATGAAACGTAAAAAGAGAGATCATATCTCCCCAATTTTAGCTTCTCTTCATTGGCTCCCTGTCAAACAAATAGATTTTAAGATTCTTCTTTTGACATATAAAGCCCTCACTAACAAAGCTCCATCGTATATCAGAAATCTGATTACTCCTTATGTCCCTAACGGAGCACTTTGCTCTCAGACTGCAGGTTTACTGGTGGTTCCTAGAATCTCTAAAAGCACAATGGGAGGCAGACCTTTTAGTTATCAGGCTCCTCTCCTGTGGAACCAGCTTCCAGCTGTAGTCCGTGAGGCAGACACCCTGTCTAGTTTCAAATCTAGGCTTAAAACCTTCCTGTTTGGTAAAGTTTATAGTTAGGAAGAAGTAGAGAAGACAGCCTAATCCGGTTGGGGAGGAACGCAGTCTTGACAGACGGTTCTCGTTTGCTCTACCTTGTACATGTCTCACTCTATAGGGTTAAGTAATTTAAGTTTTTCTATAGTTATGCTGCTATAGGCTTAGACTGCTGGAGGACAATCTGACCACTTCTCTCTCTGCTACTTTCTTCCTTTGTCCAATCTGCTTAGATACCGTTATTTCAACCTTGTTAACCTTTTGTTTTCTCTTAGTGTTCTTCTCTCCATAGTAACCACACCTGGGCTGGCGTTCTGTTAGCTGAGACAGCTTCTTGGATGAGAACATGGGCTGAGATGCTTCCAGTGACGTTCCACAACTGCTGCTATAAACTCTATTATTTCAATCCTGTGCTTCTAATTTAGTTTTCTGTCTTTTCAAACCCCCAGTCGGTCATGGCAGATGGCTGGTTGTACTGAGCCTGGTTCTGCTGGAGGTTTCTTCCTGTTAAAAGGGAGTTTTTCCTCTCCATTGTCGCTACATGCATGCTCAGTATGAGGGATTGCTGTAGTCAATGACAACACAAGCCATTGTTTTGGTCTTCTGATTCCAGAGGAGTGAATGCTGCAAGTCAATGACTTGATGCAATCTGCTGGGGTTCCTTAGATTGGAAACTTTTTCAAATTGATTTGTTATGATGTATTTTTGATTTTAATTGACTTTCTTGTAAAGTGCCTTGAGACGACATCGTAAATTGGCGCTATATAAAACAAACTGATAACATACAGCTTGTTTGTCGGTGATTGTCCATTCCCCATTATTATCCATGGAAGAGATGGTATGACCTTCATCCTTCTATCTGGTCCCTTTGCGTTTCCACTGGATTGCCTCCTCTTCAACTTACTGAAGTATCAGATAAACCATGTTGTTGCTATGATGATGCAACATAAAAAATGACCGAAATTAGAAAGAATAAACAGAAACATTCCCTTTTTGGTTTTAGCTGTTAACTAAAAAACAAATCTGACAGTAGGTAACCTGAGCTACTCCAACTTGTTGCCACCTTGACCTGTGTAATTCCCAAAACAATTTTTGTTCTTATGATTTATGTGTATGTGGCCTTTACTGATGAGTAATTTGAGGAGAGAGAGAGAAGTGGAAGACATACAGCAAATGACCCAGGACAACCATTTCTAGGACTATAGCCTTTACACACAGCAACTGAGTCATCCAGCACCGCCAGAACGTTTTGATAGATTTTACTATTGCTGTCCTACTGAAACCCTTCACTGTGTCCAGCTATTACCATCAAACCCAGAGGAAATCAAATGAGTTAGAATGACCACTAGAGGTCAACAATATCAAGACAAAAGATACTGCAAAGTCCAGTGGAAAGGAACTTTAATAAAAAGTGGACTGAAAGGGTGCAAACTCTTAGCTCGACTGCAGCGCAAAAACTTTGAGAAAAGATCATGGGTTTCAAGACACATAAATAGATGAACTGCTTGAAAATGTCAAGATGAATGTTTCAGATTTTCATGACCCTTTCTGCTCTGGGTGAAGGCGGACGCTTTTTCTCCTTCCTCCCGTCCTCCCCTCATCTGCTCTGATGTAGATCTGAGATTTGTGTCTTTTGTTCTGTTTTTGGAGTCTCTATTTGCATATTTTGGGACTTGCAAATTATGGATCTGGTCAGCTGGTGTCTCATTACAGTTGATCATATTTTTTCAATGGGAAGGCCTTTTTTAGCCGGCTTTTTGGAGTTGGTGGTTACCTGGCACATCGAGAAATTTGGAGAATGTCGGCAGCTGTAAAAAGCCATTGTAAAGCTGCCCGGGCCTGTGTGAGGGAATCTGCCGAGCGATCAACACACACATTCAGATGTTAATCGCAAACTGAGATGGGAATCGTAAACTGAATGTGATCCTGGAATTCGCCATTGAGAAGCACCAGCAAGAGACTCAAGGTAGACGGAAAACAAAGAGCTGACACAAACAATCACACATCATGGAACAAACAACAACCTGGATATATAAATAAGAGCTATTACTGTTACTAATAACTATAAACTTATTTAGGTTGATATACAAAAACAAAGAAATATACAATGTTAGAAAAGAGATCTTTGCGTGCATGTTCTAAAGTTTATGTTTACCAGGTCCCTGATGTGCATGACCATGATGAACAGAGTACTGTTTCTGTACGAGATGGAAAGTTTCACTTCTCCTTCCACGCGTCCAGAGGTTGGACTCAGTAGAGGATCTGAACACATCAAACACACCAAAGGGAAGAATATTAATAACGATGTGACAGCTTAACACGAGAACTTAAACTCATAAGCAAAAAAATAAAAATAACTGAGATTCAGCGATTTTTAATAATAAGACAGAGCAATGACAGAAAACAAAAAATTGTAATTGAAAGTGAAACCAGACGCAGTGTCTAAGGAATTCTAAACACTTAAGGATAGTGGGGGAGGACAAGTACTTACCAGGTGGATTGGGTGCGGTATCCAAACCCTCAGTTTTCTCATCCCGAGCGATTGGATGGAAGAAAGTGTAGATCAGGTCACACTACAATAAAAACAAAACAAAACTGGCTATTCAGCAAGTTTAAAGCATGAACGGCAATGCAAACTGAAAGTGAAGGAGTGCATGTCTGTACCTGGGCCACTTCTGGGGAGCTCCTCATCAAGTTGTGCACATAACTGTTGAGCTCCTGCTTCCTCTTGACTGCCACCTCTTTGATGTGGGTGCGACCAAGAACCATTTTGTTTGGAAAACTGCAGAATAAAAATTAAAAAAAATCACCACATTCTGTGATTAAATGTTGTACTCTTGCTCCCAAACAAAACAATTCCTCTTAAAGGTGAGAGTACAACTGAGGAATTAATGCCAACAGAGCCAAAACAAGGAAGCAAAACTCTGGAGTTTTAAACATGCTCACAATATTTCAACTAGTTGTTTAGTTTTGTTCGTTACTCTGATTCCGCTTTCAGCTTGTAGTAAGAAAGATTCACATGAGCAAGAGTCAGGACTTGTGGCGCATTAAACACCAACAACTAATGCTGACAGACCAAAATGAATTTTCTTAGAACAAGCCATCAGAATTAAAACAAATTAATATTATACAAGTTTTCTGTTTTGAAGGTAAACATCAAAACTCAAGTCATTCAAAAGTATTAGTGAATGTGATATGTTACCCAGGCAGCTTCCAGAGGGGGAAGACAATAGTCAGTTTATTGTGAAGCTCTTGAAACTCGTCAAAAGTGCGAAAGACAAACTGAGCCTCGTTTTGACCGTCCCTCATGATCCTCACCACATAGGTCTGCCCAGAAACAATGGAAAGACAAAATTGCGTTAATACAGTCATGATATGAAATTAAGCAAACACTAAATCAAACAGTGTTAATTGTGCTCACATAGTGCTTCTCAGGGTTGTATCTCTTCTGGAAGGAAAAGATGGTGGCGTGGACGATGCGCCCGTCCTGCTTCATGGTGTACGTTTTAGGTGAGAAGGACATGATTGGCTCGTCGTTAGCTGGAAGGCCAGAGAAGCGTAACTGGGCGAGGTTGTGGATGAAGAAGTTAAACTTGGTGGCTATGCTTCCCAGACTGGACTCGATTAGTCTGTGTTGAAAGGAGAAAGGATGGAAAAAAATAAGGTACTATAGGATGGGAAAAATTACAATAAAGCTCCAAAATAAACTAAAGAATAAGATTTCTAACTAAGTTTTCTGTATATCACAATGTATGATCTGTTGCTGGTTCTCTGTCAAACCAGCTGCTATTTGGTCTCTCATTTTTCTGTCGCGCTACCTGGTGGTGGTGTGTGCTGCTTGTAGCACATCAAAACAATTCTGACCAAAACTTTACACATGGGACTTGTGCAAAATACGCAAATTTTTAATGTATCCATATTTTTAGCTTCATTTTGCACCGGTGACTTTATTTATGTGTTTACCTGGTAAAAAAGATGGTTGCCTCAGCATCTGTGTTGTGAGGCTGCAGGGCATCAAACACATACTTCAGATCCTGGGAGCCCGTCAGTACTGGCAGCCCTGATGACATCATCTAAAACAAACATCAACACAAATCATATGAAGCTGCACGGCACTGTAGGTATCGTTTGTTGTTTTAGCCAGATATATAGTATGAGATGAAAAAACTGCAAAACACATCCCACTGAAAGACATTTCCAGGTCAGAAGTTAAACACTGATGTAGTAGTTTATTTAAAAAGCTGCGACTGGGCTGCATATGTTTATCTGTCTATCTCAAATTAACGTAGGCGTCAACAAAACGTGAAAAGAAAGAAAAAGAAAAAAGATGAAGGATCATTAAAAATAACAGCAAAAGATTCTTGCTACAACCTAAAATCCACAACTTCAGAAGTGAAGTGTAGTAAAAGCTTAAACATGTCACGAATCTTAACTGAACACTAGTATCTCCTATGCACAACCAACTAGTTTTATATGTAGCTGTGCTGGCCGATGTTACAAGAGTGGGCAACACTCACAATTTGTGTAGCAACTCTATAAATGCAAGATTAATTAACCATTTGTATATTATAAATTAACAATAAGTTTTATACTAGACATGTTATAGTCTATAGTTTTTGTGCAATAAAAAAAAAATAGATTACTGGTAGGTATAGGTGACCTGGTGTGCTTACAACTCAGATAATGTCTGAATTACAAGGGAATTGTTTTAACTGATGGATTTCAAAAAGGGATCCTATCCAATAACATCATCAAGGTATTGGAGGTTTATGTTGGAGACAGTGTGGGATCAGGGGTACCCATCACATTCATATTTTCTAAGATTTTAAGACTATTACTTTACTACTGCCATCATCCCTGACTGGAGAAGTTTAATAGTGGAAATATAAGTTATGAAAATGTTCTCTCTCTCTCATGCAAAAGGCTAGATTTTTTCTTAGTTTGGTGCATGTGCTAAACCCATAGCAACCACGGCAACCAGGTTTATTTCCTTCAACCATGACATTCACAGTGACTGTGTAAGTTTTCATGCTTTTAAAACTCCTCACCAAAGACAGTAGGTTGAGAAAAAGTCCGGAGTTCTTGCGGATTAGGTTGTACGCTTGCGAGCACAGGTCCACAAACAGCTGGAATCGACTGGTGGGACGCTCCCCTCCGTTGATGACGTACGCCATGTCGGAGGTCAAAACAAATGGAGCCCGGTCCCTGATTGGACAGAGTAAAGGGAGCCATTAGGATAATAAGCTTCTGACAGGGAAGGTCCTTTAGAAAACAACGGGTGAAAGTAGTTGATATCTTAATCTTGAATTGGGTATTTTTGCGTGCTTCTTATTTCTTCTTCCAAATGTTCATAAACATCCCAGAACTCACATTTGTTAGAAACCTGTACCAGTGACTGAACTGGCAGCCGCAATGGCGAAAGGGGAGGAACAAAGCGAAATCAAGTTGCGATTTTATGTTGGGGACACTTGAGATGGCGGTGAGTTAGCATTGCAGTTTTTGCCTGGTGAGCAGAGAGCCTGGTGGGGCGACTAAATCGTTTCTGTCACTCTATGGGAAAAACGGAACTTACCACAGGTGAATGACTTTGTAGATTGTAGCCTAAAGCACTTGGCATTCCTACACAAATGCAGTCTTTTTTACCATATACACAAATGATACACAAAAAATTCTAATTATTTTTTGCATCCCTTATTTCCTTTAAGGAATACAAAGTAGAAAAAAGATGTGTGGGAAGTCGTTTTGGTTTCAATACTATATAATACATGCTGACAAGGCTTTTTATTGAAACCATGAAAAGGAGGACATAAAAACAACATCTGGGAGTGCTAACTGTGTAGATGTCTCAGTAAAGAACCAGGTCGTGCATAAAATGCAATCATTAATCATGCAACAGCTGCTTCTCCAGCATTTGAAAGTTGCTAGCATAAAAAACAGCGGCGTAGATCTTTACAGATCTTGAGTAAAAGAATAAAATTGTCAAAGATCGTTTTCAAATAATTTTAATAAAACAGTAATATATAGTTTTATTCTTTACATTTACATTAAGTGTTAAATGACTAAGAAAAGTTATGTATCCATTATCTCTATTAAACATAAAATACAAACAACCAAACAAAGATATTTTAAGTGATAATTTGGCAGGACCCATCCAGATTTTATACATGTCCCGGGAAAAACACAGATAACATCTTCAGCAACCTTTGTCCAGATCACAATATAGTGTTAGCATAGCAAACAGTACACGTGAAATCAGCTGATACAGGACCTTTTACCTGCGTTGATATCAACACTGTGATAAAAACACGGAGCCAAAGCCCACTTTATCTCACAAGCAACAGCACAATTTACAGCGATGTATCTTATAATCACCTTTTAAAGCTGCCAAACATCTGGGCGTGGCCCAGGAACTTGCCAAAGTCGATGTGAAACATGTGACCGGTGGAGCGCAGCATGATGTTATCGTTGTGGCGATCACAGATGCCGAGAACGTAGGTTGCAACGCAGCAACCGGCGCAGGAGTAGATAAAGTTCTCAGATGCCTAAAAACATTAAGAAGTTATTGGATATTTGAAAAAAAAAACAAAAAAAAAAACAAGACCAGACATTTACACAATGTAATTAATTGAACATTCTTTAGCTATATAGGAAAATAAACTCAAATTGAAAGTAAATCATGGATTTAAAGATTCAGACTTTATACAACTGCAGATCTGAGGTGAAAAAATTGGGTTCATATTCAAAAGCATCAAACATTCAAAGTTCAACAGTATGTATGTTGTCCTGTCAAAGGGAAATTGAAACAGGTCTGGAAATTTTTTTCCCTATAAATTGATGACTAACAGATTGCAGCAATTTTGAAGTGAGGCACCAGGTAAGCAAATTCTTGTGGGTACCTTCTCATATTCATCCTCAGCTGGGTTGTACTTGCGGAGCCATTCGGCCAAAGGTTTGTCCTTAAAGGATCCAGTAACGCCATATTCTACCTGAATCTTTCTGAGGGTTTCAGAGAAAGGCACCAGCTCCACCATACCTAAAAATCCAGACATCTTCAGTCAACACACAGTAACAATGTAAAATAGCCAGGTGCTACAGGAGATGAAAAAATAAAAAACTGATTTATGGTTCTATCCAAAAAAAGGCGTCCTGTGGTTCAAATCTGAAAGTGTCACCTTTATCCTTGCCGGTGGAGATGCATTTGAAGTTGACAATGCGGAGGTCCAGCCCCTCCTGCAGCCAGATGCGGTCCATTATGCGAATCATCTGAAGAGCAAGCATGTCCTGCCTCAGGTCTTCTCCAACCTGATGAGCATGCACAGCAGCTGAGAGGTAAAAGCAATCTCGACTTTTGTTGGATTTACGTTCATTTCGGCCACCAGGGGGCGCGGTGTTAACCGGGGAAAGAAGGGAAACCTGTTTGTTTCAACAAGCCTGGCTGAACGCAAGGTTTTGGCAACAAATAAATAATAACCTAATTAGTTGGTGTGTGTTTTTTAGTTTACAGCGATTACAGCTTCAGCACAACTAAAACTTTAATTATAATTAATGGGATTATATGAGACAGATAAAAAAAAAATAAAAAAAAGGGGCAATGCTATTTGATTTAGATCATCCAAAGACATTTAAATGCTTTAAACTAAATGGTTTTATAGCAGCTCTGGTTAAATGGATGTTGTTCTGCTGAAAGGCAAAGCTACACCCACTTTTGTTTGGTACGAGGCTTTCTTCCACGATCTTAATATTAATCTGTCTCACCTTCATAGACAATATAAGCAGCCTTTTTTTTAATACTCCGACTTTTGATTATGCAAATCCTTCTTAATGTTGGCTGTTCATGTGCATCTTGATATTTATTTATGTACAATAGAGAAAATAGGGGTAAATATACAACACAACATTTCTGACTTTTGTATGTAAAGAAATAACTACACCCTAAGTCCATTTTGCAAATATCCATTAGTTTGTGCCTGCCTATCAGATAAAATGACAACAATTTACACTCCACCTCGTGTCTGTCACACTGCATCATGTTCAAAAAAGGGAAGCCATTACAATGCTTTTGTAAGGCGTTGATAGCTAACCACATTTTAAGGACGTTCCACTGTCGGTATGGCTGTGCCGGAGAGTCTGTGTAAGTGTATAACGCACCTTAAACATCACGTTGATTTCCTCTCCTAATGGATCTGCATTCACCAAAGCCAGCTTAAGGGGAACTGCGTTGGAGTTGAAGAAGGAACAGGCCTAAAGACAAGCATATGTATGTTACTTTAGTATTTTAATGAGTTCTTCTGGATAAAAAATTGAACATTAGGAATTTGGTCTTACATTATGAGAGAAGCAATGCAAAGTTGTTTACATGTTACAAATGAGTCACAACATCAGCAAAGAATAATCAAACCCAACAGAAAGTTTGATTCAATTGTTTTTTAAGTAACTATATAAGAAATCCATCCATCCATCCATCCAGCTTATATAATTATCAGTGTTTTTAACCTACCTTGACGTTTAGCTCCTTCGCCACCAGACTCGGGTTCAGTGGAAGTCGGCAGCTGTTTCTCTGGAAAAAGTTCTGAATATTTTCAAGACCCTCCTGGAGCACCACCTAAACGCAGAAAGGGGCACGTTAACTAAGCCTACGCACTGTCAGAAGAATACACATAGAACATTACACCATTTAAAAAAGCACAGACCTGTCGAGCAGATCCCCCAGCCTGTCTGACCCTCTCGGCGACAGTTCCCAGCAGAGTGGCCAGGTGAGACTGTTTTTCTAGCTCTGACCTCTGTTTGCTTCCGCAGAGACAAAGCAAGGCACCAAGCACTTGTTCATAGCGTCGCCCCCAGGCAGAGTCCTGCACTGCATCATTGAGTAGCCTGCAAGATCACATATATCCCCCCGTATATATAAAAAAAAAAATTGGATACAGGTCGCATTGGCTGTGTGAACATAGCCTTACAATTTCTGTCATAGTAAATGTGAAGCAATATTAGTCTAATTCCTGGTTAAACTCAAGATTAGGTTTTAAAAAAAGATAAGCTAACTGGAATGTGGTGTATTTCTGTGCTACTCTAGACTCACCAGTATAGATAGTGGGCTATGTTAATGTTGCGTTGAGCTCTGGAAAGCAGGAACAGGACGAGAGCATTGTTCAGGTGACACTCGAACTTTATTGCCTTAAGAAGAAGATGGAAAAAAAACAAATTTTTAATTGAAATTTTTGAATGGGTTCAGATTAAAAAAATAATAATTGAAGGCTTAATGAAGGTTTCATTGGTTTTACCTGTACTAGCTGTGGGAGATAGTCAGCAAGTTCATCATCACCGCTTTTTTCAATCCAACTTACAGCCACACTTCTAACTTCAGTATCTGCAAACCTACATAATAATGCAATAAAACCAGAAAAAAAACATGACAATTTAATTCACCGTGCATTTGTTTTAAACCTAATATGTATTTAGGAAAGCAAAAACCACTAGGCTCTGAAATTTTAAAATGCAAACAAGAGTTAACGCGTGAAATTTGTTTGAAAAGCATACTTTGAGTCAAGTAACTCCAGTGCAGTGACGAGGGGCAGAGAGGGCCAGCGGTGCAGAAGTGATTGAATGTGAGCCATGCTGGCCCAGTCCCAGCTGGGCGCGCTGGCCAACACTTTGGGGAGACTGCTGGGGTGATCCCGACGACAGTGGAACCGATGGTCCCATAGGACTTGGTGGTCTGAGCGCTTTAACCTGTAGAGGAAAAATTGATAACTACTATGAAAAGTTGGCAATATTTAAAGGATTACATTTTTAAAGCAACAGCTTTGAAAGAAGCTTCAGTTTTGGTCTATTTTGGCACCAAAGTGGACAAAAGCGGTAGTGTTTTGCCTGAAGGAAAACTGCATTTCCCATGAGTACCAGCACATAGTGTTGTAAAATCCTGACCTCGCTGTCGCCTGCAGCTGGATTAAAGTACATTTCTGTTCCCAGTGGCTATGTGAAGGACGAATAGTGATGAGGTAATGAATCTAATTGTGTTGAAACAATGTCATATAATGATGTTGCGAATAAGAAACGGAGGATGTGACTTATGCCGTAAATCAGGAATCAGGAATCAGGAATCGTTTATTGTCATTCACACACATGGGGTACATGAGCACAAACGAAATTACAGGGGTGACGAAGACCCGTAGCCGCTGCACCTGTGGCGCGCCGCCCTCGTGTCCTTAAGGACAAGGGAAAATGACACATAGGGAGAGATGAGGGAGAAAAAAATACAATTCACACTTTATCCTT
>JAVLVB010000169.1:1088697-1106767 GCA_032876305.1 Orestias chungarensis | reverse complement strand
CATCATAAATCCAATCATGTATAGATCTTCCACGTCCTCGACTGACATTTTCGACAGACACACAATCTTCCACTTCATCCAGGAATCCATTGTATATCCTGCGAACGCTGTCCCGTCTGGACACGAGGGTTCCCCTTTGCCCTGTCTTCCCGTCAGGAAAATTTGATCAATTGCGTTGAGAGACCAGCTGACCAGATCCGTTATTTTCGGTTTCGGAAGATATGTAAAAAGATGCTCCAAAAGAGAATGAAAGACACAAACACAGGGCTGAAGCAGGATAGATAAGGGTAAGGTCGGGAGACAGAGAGAAACGCGTCCGCCTTCTTCGAGAGCTAGAAAGAAGCAGCATTTGTAGTTGTTTTGTGTGTCAGGGTTCATCCCATCCTCCTGAAAGTTGCTTAGTGTCAGTGAAAGCGATACGGACCCCCTCTGGCCATGACAGAGTTGTCATTCAATGAGCTGTAAATCGACGTATAATCCCAAAAGTTATGAAAATATTAAATGAAGGTTCAATAGTTACTTAGTGTTGCTTTATTATTTTTAACCAGAAAACAGACGGGAATCTTTTAGGAATATAAATCGATGTAAAAATAGCATCAATTTAGAAAAAGTGTTTTAAATTAAATAAGGAAATGTATTTGACCTTTTTCATCAAAGGAAAAAAAACCTGTATTGTCACAACAGTCAAAGCCTTGTAGCAATTGCTATTTTATGTTGGCAGTGTTTTGTTTCTTTTCACACATAATATCAGATTTTATTTGGGATTGAGTCCATCCAATACTTTAATGTTACTCCAGCCAGAAGAAACATGTTTGTAAAATGAAGAGATTACTTTGAATCTAAATATGACATGGGTCTAAATACAGTAGTGTTAAGATTAGCTCTAAGACGCTAGATAAAGTATGAATTTGAGAGTTTGCATTTATTAATTTTGGTTACCGTTTCATCTTTAATGGCAGTGTCAAGTGTTTTTGTTTTTTTCCCATTTCAACTGTTTTGCTTTCAAATAACTTAAATGTCAACATTTCATCCATAGTATTTTAGTTGAGAGTTACGATCATAGTGAGTTTGTTGAATGAATGAAAGAATTATAACTGGCAGGTTGTTAATAAACTTAGTAAATATATTGAAGACATTTTGTATGTGTTTATGCATTACTCAAGCCTTAGGCATATACTCATAAGCAATAACTAAAAATATTTTGCCTTTTTTGTCCTGATAGTCAGGTGGTCATTCCGATCCAAATTACCTATTTTGTTAACACTTTTATTTGGTATTTATAAATAGTTACTCATAGCCAAAGAAAATACTTTTGTTGAACAGCTATAGAGGCTTTTAAGTAACATTCTTAGAGGCCTGAAAGTGCTTACAACACATCGTAGCAATATTACCAGGGAGTTTATGCAAGGTTCTTCATACAAACAAAATCTGGCTAAAAACAGAAGAGGGTCCCATTGAATGAATTTGCTAAAGTTGTTCTATGTTTTGGAAATTCCCTTTTCCCATTTTTAGAAATGAACAAAATGATTCTCCAACCCAAAATTAGAGGCTCGGCTGCAGATCTTCTCCAGCTTCCGTCTCAGGTCTGGATCCAGCTCTTCTAGTGTGTGGGGCTCTGGGCTTTGGGACTCTTTGGGTCCAAAATATAAAACATCTATTGCTGACTTAGGAAAGTCCACCTGGTGGCAAAGACAGGATCAGAACTAGGATCAATGGAAACCAACAGAATTATTTACAAAGCCTGAAACTCGCATAGATACTTAAACCCTAAGAGAGCACACATCTTAAAACTACTGACTTTTTTATGGTATTCGATACTGTATGTATGTATGGATGGATGGATAAATGAATGCATAAAAGGAAAGGGAGTTGTGGTCATGTTTCAGGGTCCAGTTTTTTCGGCTGCAATTTTAACAATAGGCTCACATTTTTCTTAAGCATCCTCCAATGAATGTCAGACGTGATTGTGGTTTCTACAATAAAAGTAGAACTGCACCAGAAACATCCTGAAATCACAGGTGGAATAAGGTTCCATTTACTGAATGCTGAATATGATTTATGCAACATGTCCTCTGTTATGGTGTTCAAATAACTCAACGTTAGATCGGTTCAATAATACACCTCCTGACGTTTGGTATTTGTTTAGAGCATTTCTGGGTAACTTTAGTGAAGCCTTCATCTTTTTCATAAAGACCAATTGTTGTATAATTCTACACCTCAAATCAAAGCTAAACCTGTTCAGATTGTAAAAGCATACACTTCCGTATATACAGCAGCATGCCACAGTCGTAGATCTCGTAATGAATCCTATGGTTTATGCTTTCGAAGAAATCTCGCAAAGGTGAGGATGTTGGCATTTTTAATGAAGGTTCCTCACTTATAGACTTTAAAAAAAACAAAAAACAGTGGAATGGCTTATTTGAACATATTTTCAAATTCAAAAATGTTTATTTGTGGGGTTTTTTATAGTTTGTTTATATTATTGGAATTTTTCAGAAATGCAGAAGTTGATGTGAAATTGCCAAAAAAAGTAAAAAAAAAATGATGATGATGCCAATAAAACTAACCTGTAATATGATTCTTTCAGCAGGAATTCTCTTGCGGGTACTCGTGTTACCAGCAGCTCCTTCAGCAGATGTCCACAGACATAAGAACCTAGTGCCTCGTGCAAGAACTCTGTTAAACATAGACAGAAGTTAACACAAGGTAAAAAAAAACAAAAAACTTTATTTAATTTAATGCAAGTTAGATCTTTCCTTCTCACCGTCTGAAGTCAAAGAGCGGCATAGAGACTTTGCCTAAAAACTCTGGGGCTTTCCGCTGTTTGTTGGAGTCTGGTGAGCCACTGGCATTCTGGTTCAGCACCCCAAATAAACTCAGACTAAGAGTGGACTCTAGTGGAAGCACAGCTACTGCGATGGGGAAAATTATTCTTGAAAACACAACACAGCGACAGTGAGGTGAGGACCATAGAAGGCCAGGGAAAACACCAGCATCTATAAACAACTGTTAAGGGGAAGGAAAAAAAAAAAGAGGGGACTTACAGTTCATCCCATTTGATGTGGTAAAAAAAGCTTTTATATGTGCCCACTCTCTTGGAATGGACTGGTTTGAACAGGTTCTTCCCATTGTGGGTGAGGGAACACATCAGGAAATACTTCTCATAACTGAAAAAAAGGCAACAATAAACAATGCTAATGTGAAATTTCGTACCCATTACTAACCTTATGTTCTGTTTATTTGAACACTGATGACGGTAGCTGTGGGCAGAAGCTAAGAAATAATAACTTTTTATGGACATATTTTTTAAAGGGCTGGTGAAATCAATTAATTCATTCATTATTTTCTTCAAAATAGGTTTAACTGAGCTGAAAAGGAAAAGTATAAAATAGGTTGCGTTTATTCTGCTGTGGTCAAAGAGGCTTTAGATGGATGATGATCCTAAAATAAGAAAGCTGCCATGAAGCCCATGGTCATTCTACAGGAGTTGCATAACAGCTCAAGTCTAATTTGCTGAAGGTTGAAAGCTCATGGTCCAAATGGATACACTTATACTGGACGGGTGGCAAAAAGAAAACAATTGCTTAAACAAAGGAACATGTTTTTGTTTTTTTCAAAAAGCTATTACTGGGAATACAGTACACAGGTCAGATAAGAGCACACTGGAACTTATTGTCATAACCTACCAACCCAGCTAGTGAAACGCGTGAAAGGTTTAGATTAGAGCATATTTGAGTATTAGTGTGGAATAGTCAAAAAGCAGGACAAATCCGGAGTGGAAAATCTCTGTCAAAGCTTCTAAATTGTCATCACTAGTCAGTCCTTGACAAATCATCCTCAGTTTAAGCTATTTTTCCAATAAGAAAGGATCAAAATGACAGTCTGAATGTACAAAGATGTATAAAGAATGATCAAAAAAGACAAAATAAATACCAATTGTTGATTGTATTGTTCGCAATGTGTTAAATAAAGGACTAACCTCGGCTAAAACTGATGTTTACGCATCTAATATATTTTTTAGTGAAAACATGCACACACAAAAAAAATCATACAACCCGGTTCAGAACTATCAGCTACTTTTTGTCAGTGCATTACACCAAATCCCACCAAAACAAATGGCCGCCTTTAGTTGTAATGTGACAAAACGTGCAATATTTTTAGAGGTTCTGAAAAACATTTGCATGTAAAGTTTTATTGGAGCTTACTTATATGGATGTAAAAAAAATACAAGTACATGCTTTTAGCTTTCAAAGGTACAAGGTAAAAATCTAAAACAAATAGGAAAAATAGGCATGGCCACATCTGTGAAAAATGCAATCCTAATAATCTCAAGAGATAAACAGCGAGCCCCGGCTGCGTCGTTCAGTTTACATGCGGCTGGTCTGTATAAACCTGAGATTTAACAGTGTAACGCTAACACTGCGATGTCTTAAGAGAATGCATTTACATTTCCAGATGTGAGGCAATATTATCCTTGAGGAAGCATTCTTGGTTCCCCAGGACTAAGAATAAACTCGCTTTAATTCGTGACAGATCCATGCTTGTGACTACGGAGGAAAAACAACGAGTAAATCAGAAGCACATTTACGCTACAACAAGCTTGATCCACTGCTTCGTGCCATCTGTGCTGGCGGCTCCAACGCTAGTTTTGCTGGCTCCCAACCCGGCAATGTGGCGAGGCTACAGATGGATGACACGCGAGCCGCAACAATGCTACCTCAATAAGGCAGCTTTACACTGTAGTAGCAGCGCAACAGATATGGGCCGACGCTCAGAGGGAACTCAGTCAGTGTCCCGCTCTAGCCTTGGGGTGGAAAGAGGTGATTTGTTTTCTTTTAGGCATCTTTGGAATGACTTTCTCACTGTGGCCATATTTGCTTCTGGCTTAAAGTAGTTGTTGGAAAAGGCTGAGTGTAAAAGAAAAAAGGTCTGTTTTTTTAGCAGTTTGTCTTTAAATGAAAACCTAAAGCTCCCCGTTTCAACAATTCCTCTCACAAGGTTTTAACTGGGCTTTTTTAAACTATCAATATCTGAATGAGGTTAATAAAAAAGCTTTATTTTGGGATGCAGGATCCTTGTCACTGATCCCGCTCACTGCTGGGTAACGGAGCTGCAAATGGAAAGTAAGGATCAAATCTGCCACCCACACACACACACACACGACAGGAGATCAGGTCTGGTGTGGAACTAGACACTAGTCTGGAAAAATAAGACGCGAGGAGGAACACAAGATCTGTTGGTTTAGTCAAGGAACTCCAGGTTTGCTGTCGTGATAGCGCAGCTCAAGAAACCAACCTGCAATGTTATAGCTTCACAGCAACACAACACTGAGCTTCTTATCAAATACATTATTATTATACCCCAATGTTTCACAGGCCTTTTTTGTCTTAATTTGCGGTGTACATTATAATTCTAAAAATACTATACTACAACCAGCTACATGTTTTTAAAGGGGTAATTAAAAATACAAATAAGATAAATGTGAGAATTACAAAAAAGAAATAACTGAAAAATAATCACTAACAGGTTTAAAATTAAATATTTTAACTTAAATTCTGTGTATGGATCATGTCGGAGGCAATAAAATCCAAGAATTTCTGAAGGTGAATGCTCGAAAAAAAGACTGTCTCAACTTTGGTTTTGCAAAACAATAATTTATGAATGAAAAAATATGAAAAGTTCAACCTTTAAGTTTGTTTGCCATCTACTCAGTGTAACTGCTGCGCGTGTTTACCTGCTGACCCAGTGGCCTGGGATGCCGTGCAGAGTGAACAAAGTGAACTGGAGATGGTCTGTTGTGCCGGAAGCTTCTTTGCTGCACTTCCCCTCAACAGCTCCACCGTCATTGGCAGACAGGGCAGAAGCAGGTAAGCAGAATGATGGCGATGGTGGGCAGAAGGAGCACAGGTAGAGCTTGACGAGGTTGTACACGGCCTTCGTCAGTAAGGCGATGCTCTCCTCCACAAGACTTGAGCCACCTGTCATCGGGGTCAGAGTTGAGTCAGTGGGAAACTTTATTTGTGTGAACATAAAAAAATGTAAAAGACAAGTTTGTTACCACGCGTTGCAAATCATCTATACACCTTGAACTATTTTTTTTTATCCCAATACAAAAAGCTTAAGGTAGCACAAGATTTGGTCCGACCCATACTATTATCTGTTGGAGCCTTAGATGTTCAAAGCATGGCAGGTTGTTTTCCAAGTGAGGGCCATTTAAAAAACCTTAAACACTCGCTTTAAATAAGAGCACATGAATGCAAATGAAAGACATTTCATTCTAGATCAATTTTAAAACTTGAGGAAAGCATGAGCAAACAATAATGTGACAAAACAAAAAAGCTCAAGATGTATGAATACTTTGCATGACTATGTAATTAATTTTACAGTTGTGAAGAGATGTGGTCGCAAACAAAGCAGAACAATTATTTTGATAGCATGGAGTGAGTGGAAGTTATGTGTGATCGCATGTATGCACATAACTTACTAGTTGATGACTGACCAGGTGATGCTGACCCCAACTAGAAAGCAATGCATGCTGGTCTTAGAAATGATATGATCTCATCTCACCACCAACCAAATGTGTTAGCAGATGTAGTTTCGTGCCCACCTTAGGTGAGCGCGTCCTGCCTAAATTGACAGAGTGACGTAGTTTCTTAATGGCTTCGGTAATGGACTGCGTCTCCACCTCGTCGAGAGCGCAACACAGGTTCTTTACAGTCTGCACCACCCGGTCCACCGTTTTGTACTGAGTACTCTGCACACAAAATATAGGACAAACACAATTTTGTAATCTGTTTCTTGTTTTCGTGTAAAGGTGCTTGCAATGACCTATTGCTTTTAGTCTGCTTTAAAAAATTACTAACTATTTTATTTGTCATTCTTAATGTTTTTATATAATGTTTCACATGTGAATGTTTATAAACGAAAATTTGTTTTAATTATTCCCTCTGACGCAGACAAGGATATAAAGAGGGTGGAAAAAAACGCAAATGAGGTAGATTAGCAGCAGGGCTGCAACAATTATACGACGTTATAGATAAAGTCCACAATATTTTTCATCATCAAAGAATCGCCTTCCTATACAATTCAATTACAACCTTAGCACAGTGTCATTTCTTCAGCCTGGACATGTGTTATGCAGCATGACATGCAACGGGAACTTTGAGGGGCTTTTTTTTCATATTTCCTCGAGAGACGGAGAAAAGCGAGGAGCCCCTAGAAGAGCAAGACCTAAAGATTTAAAAACACTGGAGTGTTTCACAGAGACAACTGACTTGTAGGCTGTACAAAGTTGAAGCAGCATATCAAGGCAGCTCTACCATTATGTGTGAGCAGCTGAAACGCAAGCATGCTGGAGACGATGAGTCGACGCAGGAAAACACTGCACAGCTGCTTCAAATATTTCTAGATAGAACTTAAAATAATAATTTTATTAGCCTACTACACAAACAAATACTTGCCGACTAATCGATTATTAAAATAATCTGGGCTTGCATCCCTAATTAGTAGTGCTTACTGACATGATACAATAGAATATAGTCTACTGTCCAAAAATTGAGCAGTTAGAATGTCATATTAGCAGTGACCCTTGATAAATGCTTGGATGATATGAGTTTCAACAATGTGTTTCATTTTCAGTTGGAATAAAGAAGATTAAGTAGTTTGATTTAAATTGAAAACCAAACAAGAAAGTCAAGTTAATATTATCCTTAAAACATTTTAATATTTATTTTTTACATTGTTTTGTGGAACAAAATTGTTTATTATTGAATGTATTTTTCATTTTTATGACAGCAGACTCAAGTAGGGAGAACAAGTACCTCATTTTCTAAGCAGGCGTTGACTTGATTGTGATAGCCCTCCAAATAGTCAGCAAGCCCTTGTCTGCAAAAAAGATAAAGCTGATTAAATTTAACCAGTTTTACACATTTGCCTCCAAACCCGTAAGTGACTCTCGTACCTGGTTACATTCTCCCGAAAAGGCCTATCTACATGGCTGAGATGTTTCTCAAGGTCAAGTTGAGAATTGTCATCTTCCGCCTGCAATGAGAAAAATTAACAAGATATTAAACAATACAGATAATGAGGAGCATAATGTCACCAACTGTATATTAGATCAGAGTTGAGTAATGTAGAGTTGGTGTATTTTTTACTTTGTAAAGTGTCAGGCAATTACAAGAGGAACAAACTTAAAAAAAGTAACTTACACTTCTTGCCAAGTCCCTCCTCATGGTTGAGTGAGAGAGGAGCTGTAAGGTGATCTCATTCTCCCACTTCCGGCAGTTCTGGATGTACTCATGGCTGCCCAGGCTGTGTTTACTGGGGTAAGAGGTGGCAGAGATCCAGTGTTAGAGATATGACAATCAGTGACATCCAACCTAACAATGTGGACTTACTAACAACAGGCACATAGAGTAAACCACATTTCCTCTCTACGCAGAATATCATTTAATTAAACCGTAGATGGTAGCAAAGTTGCAACAGTAACATTGACTGTTACAGACAAGAACTACATTTCCACTGTGAGGGGGGAAAAATCTGAAGCAAAACATCTTGACAGTCAACAATGTCTTCCAAAGACATTCCACCACCTATAGCTGAGACTGATTTTGTTCAGTGTAGTGAGTTAAAGCCATTATGAATACATTTTGGAACCTAATGGAAAATCAATGTGTTACACTCATATTTCAAACGGCGTGAAAAGGACAACAAGTGGCGGAAAATAAAGGCTTACTGCCTTTAGGCTGACATCACTTTGCACTTGCACAGAAAATAAACAATTTAACAATCACTTCTTTCCTGCAAAACAAAAAGATTCTTTAACAACTGAGAATTTAAACCCCCTTTTTTTTTGGTGAAATTCAAAATGTAGGAATTTCAAATGTACGGCAGAAAAATATAAACATATTGAGAAGTCTGATTGTACTTGGGCTGACCTAAGCAAATACACAGAATTAGTCATTTTAAAGATAAATGTGTATATTAAGTGAGATATAGCTAGTAAACATCAAAAGTTGAAAAGATGATTTGTTTAAACACAATGGTCTTTTTTTCATATGGTTTTTGAAGGATTATTCTAAACTTAAGAGTTCTGATCTAGAAACTACATGAAATGTAACTATAGTGTATTCCTGTTAGAAGTTTGGAAACCTGTTGGATTTTCTAGTTGATATTTCCGTAGCCAGAAAAACACACCAAACACATCCAAAAGTTTTTTTTAGTTTTTTTTAAAGAAGCTAAATGTACTGTGTGTTGTTGTAAGAAATATTTATTAGGGCACAGGTCACCAGACTAAAGGTTTCGTATGCAAAACAGACATTTTGGATTTCAAGGTTAGGGTTGATAAGAAACTTCAGACGATCCTACTTGGTATGTTAACTCTTGGGAAGCTTTCTCTTAATACTTTCAATATCATATTTGAATATGTGTAACTTCAGAAGAAAAATGGATGGAAATCAAAACTACATCATATTGGTAAATCTATAAGACAACTTTTAAATATTTTCAAGCTTTAATTGCATCCCACAACAACCTGCCAATGTGTAAAGTCCTGTTTTATAACAGTTTTGTTATAAAGATATAATAAATGAGCAAATATTAAAGAATCACTGTTCCACGTAGATTATAGATTAAGTAAAAAACTGAACTCTGCATCGGATGACCACTCCTTACAATATTCTTAGAAAATTCTACTGACATTAAGGAGACCATCTAACACTTAAGCAACTGGGATTCTGCACAGAAAAGTGCAAGCTTGTTCAAACTAGTGTATGAGAACAAAAACACCCTCTTGTGAAATATGGTGTTACTATCATTATAATGATGATGATAAGTTGCTCAAAAAAATTGAATCATTTGAAAACAGTTGAAAAACTGGAAAGTTGCTAAATTTTCTGTAAGGCTCTGTAATTATTGCCTATGAAAAAAAGATGAATCTGTAACCAATAAGAGAAGGGAAAAAATAGGCAGTAAGGATTACTTTCACTGCATGATTGCACATACCCTCTCTTAAAATGTGTCAAATTAAATATGTAACATTTAACTGTGTATACAAAGTGAAGTGTGGCCTTTGAGTGCAGCTAAAGACAGCAGCGGATCCCATGAGACTCACATTAAAAGCTTTGGAGGAGGTTGAAGAAAAAAAACAAAAAACATCCACCATTCCTATTTGTGCATTGCGCGGGGGGATGCCAAGATTAGAGCGATACACTAAGAGGCACTGGAACGAGAGAGGCGGGGGGCATAAAAAAAAAACCTATTTGGCTTTTGGATGTCTTACAGTTTTGAAAATACTCACTTCTGCAGCACTTCCTCCCGACCACAGACTTTGAGAAAATAACTGGAGAAGTCGACCTGGTCCAGGTCGTCATGAACCCAGCAGAGAGTTTGACTGATCAACAGTTCCACCGGGGAACTCACTGGAGAGGAAGAGAAGAGATGTTTGAAAAACAGGAATTCAGATAAGGAGAGCGAGAGGAGGATCCCAGACATACGGCCATCTCAACATTGCTGTATCGAACATCAATATTGAAAAGAACAGCTTGAACCGCAACAAATACACTTTTAGACTTGAGGCTCCTTTTGAAATTATTTCTTAATGCCCGTTGTTTAAAACAGTGAGGCATCTTTTAGGAACACATTAAAATTATCGCAGTAAGTCAGTAAGAAAGTGCAACTAAGTTGTTTCCTTTCTAAGACAGACGCAGAAGTCAAATGTAACTTTTTCAATAAAACCGATCAAGATGGAAATAAATCCAATTTTTGCCAGTCATTATACAACCTAAATGTTACCTGCAATGCAAGTCAAACTAAATATATAATCATCTATTACTACATTTTTACAACTTTTCCTAGAATCATGCATCCATACCAAATAATAAAGACAATCTTTATATATAACAAAAATCTTTATTATATACTGTAGCCCAGACTAAAAAATGTGCATAGAAAACATATTAATTTCCCTTTTTTATTTGAAATACAAGTTTTTAATACTTTGTTCTACATTTTATTAAATTTTTAGGTCTATATTAAAATAAATCCAGGTGAGGAAAAAAACTTGTTACAAATTTAGGAGCTACATATTAATTGCAGATACAACATGAACAAAATATTGCATATAATCCAAAGACTTCAACAAAAGCAGCTGATTTAATCTCTGTATGCTTTTCCAGGTGCTTTTGGTTAAGGGGTCATTAGATTTCTAGGTGTGAAAGTTGCAACTAGTTGCAATTTTCTATTAAAATATGTAGGTTCTTAAACAAACAGGTATTTTAGTACAATGCTGTGTAATCCAACTGAGGAGGATGAGAGGTGAGCAACAATACGGATGAGGACGGGGTGGAGGAGTGTAACCCGACACACTGCAGATTACCGTACTCTGCTGCTAATCCACTTCGTCAGACATGTACAACACACAAACACAGGTCAGAGGCAAAAACGCGAGTGTTCGCACCCAGAAACATTTCAGTTTTGGACTCTAACCTCAGGTTACTTCCCAGACGAGCACAGCAGAGACCACCTCTGACTCCAGAAACAACAGACCACCACCCTTCAGAGGAATGGACTTTTCTCACTCTCTCAGATCACCGGCGGTGCTGCCAACACTGAACATGCACCACACAGCTCTTCCTAAGAGTAAGGGCCATGACTAACTCTGGTAGGGTTCACAGAACAGTGCTTTGAGAGTGCTCTTCTCTCTTTGTCTTAATTTATTTCACATGGATTGTTAATGGTGACAAAAAGGGCCAGTAAGTTTAGAACAGACAGAAGAAAAAAAACAATAAATGAACTAAATCAGGAGTAACCGGGAAGTTAGTAAATCAACCACCATAAGTGTTTAATAACTAGTGAAGTAACCAACTTGACGGAGCTCAGATTCGGTTTTATGAGGCAGCTAATGAGAGGGCAAGTAAGCCAGAAGTCACTCAGCACTTTGTAAATCTACAGAGCAAACATTGTAAAGACGTGAAAAGAACGTCTGTAATTCCAGCATGACATAAAGCAAACAAACATTCCTGCTTCTCTAACAGCTCCTACAGCCAAACACAGATGCTCAGACAGATGGAAGCAGACACAGGCGAAATAAAAACAAGCAGTAGCGAATGTGTGTGTAAGGTAGAGCAGTTTAAGGTAAGATTCCTAATTGGAGGATTCTTAACTCTGAAAATAGGAAAAGAGAGGTTTGCAGTAGTTCACCTAAAATGTCAATCAACAGAAAGAAGTTGACTTCAATGCATAGTTATACTTTATAATTTCACAACTTGTAATATTTTGCCCCTACGAGACCAATTTTTGACTTTTTCACAGAAGTTTTGAAGGAAAATCCCACCCTTTCACCCAAAGAAAATCCAAATTGTGCTACTTCCATATGCGGTGCTAAATCAGATACATATCGGAGAGTTGTCAAAGCCTCTGTAATCTGAAAGGTCATGCATCATTTCATCTGGCTTTTACACTGACATAAAACATGCATTATAATGCTGCACAAAAAGAAGCCAGACATGGTAAATCCGGTCTTAAACAATGGTTGAAGCAAGCTGTGCCAAGTTCGCTTTCTTTTGTCTCATTTACCGTATCTTTTTGCACTTTAAAACTCCAAAAACTGTCTGTATTGTTATTTTTTTACACACCGTTTTATTAAGGGCATTTATAGAAAAATTTGTAAAAATCAAACACACTTACTGTGTGTAGTTTAGTAACCAAATTGCCCTTTTTAATGTACCAGGTGTTCGAAACAAGTCTATTTTAAATGAATATAAAGGATCTTGCTAATAAATTTTAAATCCATATTCTATCTTATTATTTTGTAAAGCTAAAGGTAAAGAACAAAAATGGATCTATGATCAAGAGCATAAGCTAGAAATAGGCTGAATCGGACATATTGGGTTATAGAGGACTCCATTTTAAAGTCTGCTCTGTACATTTAATCGCTTTTTTCTGCAACTTCAAACATTTCACAAATGTTCTTTTCTTTCCTTTTTTTCCCCCCTTAGCTTCTTTGCATTAGAAAAGCTTCTCTCCTGAATTCCCAACCCCCTTCTCTTTTCGCCACATTCTTTTTTGTTTTATTGCCGTGCCTTCTTCCTTCTCTCCTTCCATCATCCCTCCTCAGCCACAATATGTAAAGAATCCTCAGAAGGCAGCAGTATTTTACCTCCCAGTCCCACATTTGCTCCAAATCCTTTCAGCTAGACCTCCTAGAAACACAAAGATCTTTCATTACCAAAGCTATTTTTTCCTTAAGCAGTAACTTTATAATATATGTGAATAAGCAGCTATACTGATATAAATTTAAAATATTGCTAAACCATGTGCAGAAGGGAGGGTTTCAAATATTACCTAGAATTTTACAATGAAGGAAACAGCTGCAGCAGATAAAAGATGGTGAAATGTTGAATGAAAAAGAAACAGTAGGAAAAGGTCAACAATTGTGAGAGGGAATCTATAACCTTTGCTGGATAAAGTTCAGCTCCTTCCTCTAAAGCCAGAACTGAGGTCCATTGTTTCTAAAAGAAGATTTTTGTCCTATCAAAGGAATCCAAACATCAACCATGCGGGTCAACACACTGCTGACAACACAGAAAAAAAACAAGGAAGCAATATAATCGGTATCATGACGCAAAAGAAGGAAATGTACCTAGCAAGTAACTGGGGCAGCTATTTCATAAGGGGAAAGATTTACTACACATTTCAGATGCAGGAATGTAGTAACTATAATTACTGAGTTGTAGAGATGTAAATGGCCAATTCCTGGGAAACCATGATGGTTGGTGTGTGTGTATATAGTATGGATACTGCATTTGCTTTTAGTGATGTTGCCGCTTTATTATGCAGGTCTAATCTGTACGGCTGACTTTTTGACTCCAAGAATGAACTAACAGTAAATCTACAGCCGTTTTGATTATTTTAAAATGTCCACTGTATGAAAACACAGATACACTTAACCACAGCCACTATTTTGCATCAAAGTTTGCACAATGGGACTCCTACCCACATAAAGTATATCTTTTTGAAGGGTTTTCAGTTTTTTATTAGATCCTTACCATCACAGGTGAAAGTGACAGGTTGCTGAGATTCTGGGATTTCAATTGAAACCTTAACAGAGCAGTTGCTGTCGGGTCCACTTTCTCTCTGGGTGATGACGGGACTGAGGACGAAGCCTGGGTTGGTTCCAATGTCGTCGTGCGGGAATTTGGAACGTAGGCTGAAAGAGAAAAAAAAAAAAATCCCAGTAGAGTTCATGCTGCCCAGTGGGAAAAATGTAAAAGAAAACAAAGGCCAAGCAGTGGTATACATCAGACGATGTAGATGAGACTACAGGATGAATCATTAGCAAAGTTAAACAAACGAAAGTGAATACTTGAGTGCACAATGTACAGGTAAAAAAAAAAAAAGACTTGAAATGCACATTTGACTGAATATTTTAGCTAGACAATGAGAATACCAAGAAGTTTTCGCTTTTGTGTCATTTACACATAAAACGTTCCTCTAATTTGCAAAGCATGCTAATTATTCATCAACCACCTATGATAGGGAGATGCTGCTAAATGCCAGTGGGGAGTTTAGTATGATCATAGTGAAAGTGCATCCTTCATCGTCATGCCACTCAAACCTGTGTTAAGAAAACAGAGATGAGCTAAACTGGAAACATCTTATCAAGCAAATGCATGTTTATCTGTAATGGTGTCTTGACTTACACACTTAATTTGAAAGGTTTTAATTGCCTGGGCAAAAACATAGCAATTCTACCTACTTTTTCATGTTCTCACAATATTAAATTAACCTAAAACGTTTTTTGTTACAAAACAACAACTTGACTGTTGCAAGACTGTATTACAGCAAATCTGACGAAACCTCCAACTGAAAACACCCAGATGTTGAAAAGCAGTATCATTTATTTAATTTATAAAGAATTCTTGTTTGCACTATTATGTCCGGCCTTCTTCATCAGGTTGCTGAGCCATTTTAGGTTTTGTGGCTCAGTTGTTATCCTAACAGATGATGGGAGGAGACATTACACTCTCAAAAACAAACTAAGTTTGTTCATAAAATACAATCTGCTCAGTCCCTTCTTGTAGATGGCTTTACAGTTTCTGAAATCTACCATCACATCCATTGTTGTTTCCATTTAAGATAAAATGACTATTTCTGATCGACCTAAGGATTGCGATGCCTAGTTTTGCTCGTGTACTTCTGACAAACCCGGTTAGACATGCAACCCTTACATGGACATGCAACCCTTACATGGATCTTTATGGATGTTTTAAGAAAGATAAAAATACAAAAACATTTGCAAAGACAAAAAAAAAACATCACAATGGTTCACTAGACGCAACCTGATGACCCAATCTGTGTAACCGGCAAATTTAATCAACATTTCAATCAATAAAATCTATTTAGTGCCAAGCCCATGTTAAAGTCCAAACAGTGTCCTATTGCAATGAGCAACACCCTTTTCCCAACAGAAAAACTTTCTAATTATTTTATAATTATTTTATGGGTTTTCCAAACTTTTTTTAATTTAATTACACATTCTTACGCATCTCTGACATAGGCACTAGTAATTTACTTAAATGCTGCATGTGTTTCAGTCAACATTTTTAGCCAGTATTGCTCTATTACATACACACATACCAACCAAAGTAATGGTACATCCGTCAAAATCAATAAATGTTATAGCCAACAGCTATTTATTTATTTTAAGTCAATGATTTGAAGAAACCATAACTAATTGACTTAAGATGAGACCCTGAAAATATGTCTAAAGACTAATGCAAAGCCTCAGATGGCGTCGTAAAGCACGCCACCACTGGACATTAGAGAAACTGAGACATGTTGCCTTGAGTGACAGATGTCTTGCGATACAAAAATAGTCTAGGTTACCGGTTGCCAGTAGAAGAGGTCTTGGCTTCCACTACTGTGTCAAACATAAAAAAGGTGGTCGCTACTTTTCAGAAGCTGAGCTGGGCCCATTCACTCCAGTGAAAGAAACTGTTAAAGCATTAGCATACCAAGACATTTTGGACAATTACGTGGGAACTATTTGGGGATGGCCCCTCCAGTCCCAACACAAAACCAGTTCACAAAACAAGTTTGACTGTCCTGAACAAATTCTTCAATACCACACACACTTTTTGTCAATATGCTTGTGGCAAGGACAACATCAAAACTTAACCTTATAAATGAGCCCCAGGAAGTATAAATTATTATTTTTTTAAATCCCCATGAACATACTCCACGCTCCCAAAACCTTAAAAAAGGCAATCTTTCAAAGGCCTGCCGGTAATTTATCATAATTGTTTTAAGACAGATTAGCAGATACTTTACCCAATATAGTGTATAGTATTAGAGATTTGGTCAAATTGAACTGTTTAGCAAACTTACTGCAAGAAAGAATGCAGCCTTTTTTTTATTACATTGATCATCCACACAAAAAAAATCGTAGTATTCCCGGCAGAACATGGTGTGCGATGAGAAGTTTATTGTTGTGCCAGTAGAAACAGCCCTACTTACCTTGCCAAGTCTTTGCAAAAGGCAACAATCTCCAGGTTCTGGGCATCCTGTTCTTCCAGTACAGCATTCTTCACCAAACCTTTCTCCTTTCCCTAAAGGAACAACAGAATCAAAAGAATAACAACTTCTTTCAGGAAAATTTAAAAAACAGAAGCAGGAAGGAAACTTAGGATGAATCACGGTTAAAAATAATTAATAAATGCTTAATTTCTTGACAGCGCTAAAGTATATCTGTGTATCTCAATTTAGCAATAGTAAATACAGCATTGAAAGAGTGAGGAAGGGGGTGTTTTTTTTTCAAAAACTCCTCAGCACTGTTAATTCTGACCAGTGAATCAAAGATTTGACACAAAAACACAACCATAAATCTTTAGATCTTTTGTTTTAGAGTCTCTTTGAGAGTGACGCTGTCTTACTTTCACAATGTCTGGGTGGGAGGTTTGACTAACATTAAGCGTGGAAAAATGATACGCAATATGGCAGTGCAATAAATTATATGAAAAAATAATTCAATGGGGTGGGAGGACATCATTCAGCAAATCCATACAGAGAAATATATTGCAAAACAACCGCACTTTGAAATTACTCCAATTCTTGGAGGCCGGCCCACAGCTGAGAAATCACAACTTCCCTCTGCCTGTTACTGCCATCTGATTGTCAGCAGCTAAGGAATGTGCTTCCTGTGGCACAGGAAATGAGAAGAGCAAGAACTCCGCCTCTTCCTGCAAACGGGCTCTGGACAATCTGCAAAAGTGCTCAGTCACAGCTTAAAAATCTATCTGACATCACCCCAAATGAGGTAGACAGAGCAGCACAGATGAGGACAAAGAATGAATCAAATTTCAGGAATGTGGAGAAAACGCTTCTCCTCCTTTAGACAGCAGAGCTAACTTTTGACGTCCACCTTAAGCCAAACCAAACGTCTGGTGGCTGCTTTACCAAAGAGCGACTTTATTTTGGAAATATCCAAAAATAATCAACTAAAATCTGTGGCTGTACTCGGGCAAACACGCACACAAAAAACTAACAAATCATATAGTTGGACAAAAGAATGCGCAAGACAAAAAAATATGAAGATCAGGAAAAGCAATAGAAAATCCCTATAGCTTATTTTACTTTAAGAAAGCCAAAAGGATGCTTTAGGAATGATAAGGATGTAGGGAAAAAATTTGATGGGGTTTGATGTGACTCAGTTAGGCATAGAAAGCCACAACTTTGCGTTCACACCATGGTATTTTGCGGAAGGTAGCGTGAAGGCAGCATCAACGTGTGGCTGCTCTGCTGCAGACAGGAAAGCTCTGCAGAGGGTGGTGAAGGCTGCACAGAGGACTGTTGGAGTCAGCCTCCCCAGCACCACAGACATTTACACCTCCAGATGCAGGAAGAGGGCCTCCAGGATCATGAAGGACCCCACACACCCAGCACACTCACTTTTCGTCCCGCTCCCCTCAGGCAGGAGGCTGCGGAGCATCAAGTGTAAAACAACCAGACTGAGAAACAGCTTCATTCCTGAAGCTGTGAGACTCTCAAACACACGCAATGACAACCAGAACTA
>JAVLVB010000169.1:1018412-1088597 GCA_032876305.1 Orestias chungarensis | reverse complement strand
GTCACTTTAAATTGTCGCTGTAATGGTTCACTTTAATGTTCACTTTAAAATGTCCCTTTAAAATGTCAATTAATATGTCACTTGCACTCCGAATTTTGATTGCTGCTATGTCCGAAGTACTATATTGTAGATTCTGGATCAATATTGTATATTCTTGTGGAGTCAAATCACATTTCTCGTATAGTTCTTTAGAATTTATTATGTATTATATATTTGCATTCCGATCCTCAATGCTGCTATGTCCGAAGTCCCATATTGTGTTATTCTGTGTCCATATTGTAGATTTTGTGTAGCTCAAATCCTATTTCTCGCATAGTTATTATATTATATTCTTATATTTTATTACATTATTTAAAATTGCTATCAGGGTGTAAACTGGACCGGGGGATTAGAATTTTCGTCCCACCTCATGTACCACATGTGATGTGATGACAAATAAAGATTCCTTGATTCCTTGATTCCTTGAAGTCATGGAATTGGCTCCTTTAAATTCACACGCTGACAAATCTCCCATCGTTCTGTTGAAAATCCTCGACTAATGTGTCACAAGGCTGACTGTAAAACTGGGAACACACTAGGCAAAATAAAAGGAAAGGTACACCGCAGCCTGTTCCAAGTAATTTGACTGGACAAGACATCTTATGAGCCAGTCATAAACAGGATTCTTATGCATAGACAAATATGTCTGATAGCCTTCCTGTTCAGGTTTTTTGGGTATGACAGAATATTTGTGTGCATTGTACAGTGTGGGCATCCTGTCAGTTGTAAATATTCTACTTCAAGTTAAATTTTATCCATGCAGGAGATAACCTTCCCTAATTTTTTCTTCAATATCTTAAATCCTAATTCGAAGGGATTATACTGGAGTTTTAATAAGATCTCACTCACCATATTCTTGTCTAAAGTGAGAATTAATAAATGAAAATATAATAAACAAAATATATTCCTGGTATTTTTTTCCTGGGTGAATTCCAACTTTAGTTTACAGAATAAACAAAACAAACCAAAAAAAAAAAACTTATGTGCAACTTTTTGGGTCAAGCCGAGAATTGACAAAAGATCACTTTATTGATGGCGTTCTGATAAAAACAGAAGGTTTCAACAACTTTATTTGAATCAACCAAAAGACAAGCAACATGCCTAATCGTTATCAATTACTACATGAAGTAGATTAGTGTAAGTAAACAAGCTGATGGCAATCTAAATGCTAACATTATCTTTAAGTCCTAGATTAGCATTTTAGCTAACTTTAGCTTAACCAAAATCTGCACCCCACGGACACACACATAAGTGGTTGGCACCTTCTAAATTTCTTCAGTAGTTTTCTAGTTTTCAATTAATTTTCTATTCTTTAAAGGGAAGCAGACTGATGTTAATTACATAGTCTCTTCTATTGTTCCCTGATGACATTACTAATATTAAAATTGCTGTGTGCAAAAGTGCTCAGGCACAACCAAAAAGTCTCTCTGACATCACGACCCTAGAATGAGCAGCACTGATCAGGACGGATGTCACTCCGATCTATTCACCTCTGTTAAACCTGGTAGTTTAAGGAGACAAAGCTATGGAGAGCTTCAGTTACAAAAAGATATTGTCTAAAAAGCATAAAGAAAGATAGCATTTGATAATCCCACACTTACTTATTTGATGTTTAAGTGACATATATTTTTTTGTTTTGTTATTGTTATAGTACCTGTTTGACAACAAAAAATAAAATATTCAACAGATGCTGGAAGGTCCTGGTATGTCGACAATTGATAAAAAAAAAAAAGAGGAACAAACTCATCAGCGGAACAAACTACCCTTTAAAGCAGAACTACTTCTTTCACTACGGAAGTATCTGACTAGCTATCGAACTCACCCAAGCTGTTGTAAACCAAAATGTCTGCCTAAAAGATGCCAGTGAGCTAACAGAGGATGGTTTAATGCTTTTTTTCGTTATAGTTTGTGCTCCAGTAGGGATTGTTCTTGCTGTGTTAAGTTGCACAACATCTCTGTTTCCTTCCAGCACATAAAAAGTTCGGGAGACAGTGCCATTTGTCAGGTGAGTCACGCTGGAAAGGAATGCATGCAACATCCTCTAAGAGCAGCATCATCCTTAGCCCTACATTATCCAGCTAAAAGAACATTTAGTGAGACTAAATTAAGGTGCAAGTCTTCACATTTGTGCATAGTATGCAATTAAACTAGCATAGTAGAAAATGAGGCATAGTGTGAAGTGTGGAGGCGTTGTTAAAAAGCTTTAGAAGATCTGGAACTGAGTGGGGAGAAGAGATGATCTGCCTGTTATGTAAAAAAAGAAAAGAAAAAAAAGTACAGTACAGACATACCGCAGGCTTCGGTTTCCCACTCAAAAAAAAAAGAAAAGTGATCAGCAGCACAAACTCACACACTGTACAATGGTTCATCTCAAACAAAAATCTACAGATGCTAAGAACAGGCTCTAAACTTAAATTATTGCATCTTCTTGGAGCGCTTTTTAAACTTATTAGTTAAGTGTAGAAGTATTCAGGTGTATTATAATGACTTAATTGGAGCAACAATCCTAAACGGACCGGGAGTGAGCCTGTCTCATCCTGACCTAGAAACGGCAAAGTTTGGTTAAGGATGTGTGTCTGTCAGTAAAAGCAAGGTCTGAACAGGCGCCTTTAGGGCGTCGACTGTTTCACTGACAAGAAGGCTTGTGTCACGCACTGAGGCATGACGCCTGACCTAAATATACTGATAATTGTTTCACTGTAAATGATCTTCAACTTAAGCTTTACCTCCCAAGCATAAAAGACTCAAATTGATGGAGTATGCTGGCTAGAGTGACATTGATATGGGAAATATACGATAAAAGTTGAGTTCTGCAGACCCGTTCAAGCTCCCATCTAAATCTATTTCCACCACCGTCTTCTAGACTTGGTACCATTGGTCCAATGGACAGACACTGTTACACTTCAAAGCAAACAACATGTTTGAGGAGGAAGAAAAATAAAGGCCTTTGGGATTTTCTGGTGATTCATTGCTTTTCCCAGTAAGAGCACAAAACAAAAGACAATCAGACATAAAAAAACAAACATACAAAGCAGAATGTTTTGGGTTAGAGTGTGTAATTTATAATCATAAATAAACCGTACAGTGCATTTTAATCTTTCAGTTACAAGACCGACAAAAACCACCTAACCAATACCCACTTTCCAGAAAAGCTAACAAAAACTGCAACACGGAGAAGATAAATATCGGTTCAGTTTTACTTGGAGGATCGATACCACTATGTTTAAAAAATGACATATATTGGCCAATACCACAGTTATTGCCACAGTTTTAAATCGTACATCTGTATTTAAACAGATAGAAGTTTCCTTTTTCCATGACTAGCTAAAGCAACAAGTAACCAGCTAATGAAACCTTTTTTAATAATGTTACTAGATAAACAGCAGATGGGCAAAATGTACTAAATAAAAGTTAACAAAATAAAATATACTGCTTGACCAGTACCAGAGTTCATTGGCAGCAGTGGAGGCTACACAGGGTGGCAAATAGATTTAGTCGTTCCAGTTTGTCCTGAGGGGAAAACAACATACAACATGAGGCCTCTTGGGGGCATCCTGAGGTGCAGTAGTATTGCCTTGTATAGACAAGATGCAATACCCCAAATCCTAGGAAAGTTTAAAGGGATTCTTCATGGATAAAGAGCAGAACCAAAGAGCAGAGGGACAAGGAGGAAGTCTAAGCCTTCTCTTTGATCTGTCTTAACAGCAAAGGATCGTGTCCCCAAAGTCTCCGTACCTCTGCACAGTTTTCCTACCCTACGGCTAATCCATGAGGCGATTTAGCAGTCCTTGTAAGTAACAGACATTGTCAACCGGAAATTTAGTTTCTGCTATCCAAAAATTCAACTATAAGCATCTCTTGAGTCAGTGCTCAATCAGGAGTCTCTTCAGATTTATTGCGAGACTGACTGCTACTTGACGTCCTTCCTGCTCAAAGCATCCTGGTCCACAATAGCTGTTTGAAGATTCTTGGATGACATCAGTAACGACAACATTTAACATCCCTTTGGGTTAAATTAAGTTTTTTTTAAATTAAGTTTGTAAAGAACAAACAGAATCCAGTGTCGCTCATAATGCAGCCTGACTTTAATCTTCCCTGTTTTCTAGAATCTCATGAGAGTTGGGTTACAATAGTAACACATAAGGGTGATCTGTTTGGCTGTTCCGCCCGCTGCTGCAGGCCACAGGGAAGCTGTACAGACTTCATCCCTGTTTATAACAACTCGCAGACAAACAGAGAGGAACATACACACCACCATATCCTCCCAAACGTAAAGACTGCAGACACGACAGAAGGATACAGGAAAAGTGAAAGTGGTGCTGAAAAGGCTCAAACTGCAAAACATTCGTAGTTTAAGCAACTAACATGTACAAACATAGACACAACATATGGGCAAGAATAAACAAGCACCAATTCATCACTTCAAACATAAAGTCTTCACTCAACTCAGGACTACTCACTGGGGTGTTTCACTGTAAAGATCACCATTGATAAGAGAAAACCCAAATCACTGTTCAGTATGAGCGAGACATTCACGCTGGCTTTCTTACTTTCCATAATATTTGAAATTGCAAAGATTTCTGATACGTTTTTATCCAGGTTTAAAATATTCTGCTATAACAAATACGTACGCCCGTTGGGAAGCTATTTATCCTGGTATAAGGAACTGCAACGAAGATAAATTCTTTGTTCAGGAGAAATGTAAAAACCATTAGCAGGACGTGGGCTCAATGAAAAATGTTAAACAAAGCAATGGAAAAACCAAACTTACACAACAATCAAGAGTATTTTTTGCATCTAGTGAGCTATGTGAGCTAGTCTTCAAAAAACAGGTAGTTTACTATGGTCGCCAGAAGAGTAAGACGTTAAACAAAACATAAACAAGCAGACTGGTCTCAGCATGGCCACAACGCTTCCGCTCCCCTAACGTCTCAGCTCAAAAAGCTGCCTTATTGACAGATGGCAGAACTTGCCCGAAGCGCGGCCCCAAATTATTTATGTAAATATCTGCATTAAAAACCTACAACAGATCTAAGAAATACTCTATTAAATTTACTTAAAAACACTTTGGAAGGTGAAAAAAATAAGATCATGATAAAGGATTTGTATGTAAAATGTCAGATTATGAAACGTAAAATATATATTTTTAAATTTATATAAAGAAAGAAAACTGCTTGACCATCTGATGAAGTCAGTGGTTATGAAAATGATTTTAAATGTGTACAGCAGTGGTGTCCAAACCCAAAGCACACCTAAACAGACATGTACAAAAAACTCTTGAGGAAGGGGGTGATAAAGAGTTAGAGTTATCATTAAGTTGTCATTGGTAATGGATTCTTAACTCTCCTGCAGTAAAAAAATGACACTATTTTAGTTTAGCAGTGGTACCCAATCTTTTACAACAGATGTTTGATGCTGTTTTCAATGACTGTTAGGCTATGCACATACACATACTCTCTTGTCTTACTTGCATGGTTGTTCATGCTACTAAATCAAATGCAAGCGCCATCAGAATTATTTTCCAAGCTGACCAAATCCAGAACAAAATCTAACAGAAAATACATTTTGATCTGAGGGGAGGTTTTGTAAGATCGAGTTGTGAAATATTGGCAAGTCAATATGTAGTGTGCTGATAAACTGTTACCATAGACGATCACCGAATCAAAAAGTCCTGACAGATGTGGGTTCAGCATACAGACCATATACAGAAGACTAGTCCTCAACATGGCCGCCTTAGATTCATAGTCTTCACATTCTCTCTAAAACCTATTTCCTGTCAATTTACCATTCATTACAAGCCACTAGTGCCAGTTTTTTTATTATAAATGTGGGTTTTCAGAGGTGTATAGCGTCCAATTTAACTAGCATAGAAGAAAATGTGGCATAGTCTAAAGTGTGGCGCTGTTATTAAAAATGTGGGTTTTCAGAGGTACAATTATGAAGGATACCTCTAAAACCCAAAGTCATTTATCCTATTTTATTATTTTACAAAACACATGCCTTGTATTTTAACAAGGGTGTGCACACTTGGGTGATCAACCTTTAGATTTGTCCGGTCCCACAATTCAAAAAATAATACATTAGGTACCAAATCACTTGTATATGCGTAACATGGTCACATTCAAAATCGTACATAACGAAAGTTTTTTATTTGTACTTCAGTTTTGTGCTCCCTTACCGGATAGTTTTGTTTCTGCTGGGAGGACGTCCCTGGGATATTGAGTGAGTGGCTTCTCGCGACAGACACCCCGGTTGAAGCTCTCCTTTGCTGTGATCGAACAGACTGTGAAACTTTCCCTTCCAGAGAGGGGCTGCCCCTGCTACAAACATTGTTCCCTTTTGTTTCGAGCACAGCATCCCACGGATCCCCGGCCGAGACCCCCGGAACAGTCTGAGCATCGCTTCCCGGTGCCGCGGACGCTTCCTCGCTCTCAGATTTGTGTTTTGTAAGCGGGTCCAGATCCAGCCACTCAAAGCGGCCGACGTGAGAAGATTCCACAGCCGATCCCGGCTGAGGTGGTGGGTTTGGTGCCAGAGAGGCTCCGGCGGCGTGGGAAGAATCCATGTCGATGGCGGTGGACCTGCCGTTCTTCAGGTATTCCGAGGTGCTTGCAATCTTGTCAAAAAGTTTGGCCATTTCGGGGTCCACGGTTGGTTTTGGGAAGACCATGGCCACAGGAGTCTGGATGGTAGGCAAAGCCATGAAGGAAGGCGGCTGAGGTGGGAGGGCCATGAAGGAGGGCATGGGTGGAGTGAAACCATTTTGAAATGTTCCTGGTTTAGGAAAGGGAGCTGAAGGGAAGAGCGGGCTGGCTTGATGGGTCGGAGTGCTCACACTACAGTTAGATTGGGGGGGCAGAACTGGGGCCCACTGACTGCTCTGGAAAGGAGAGGAGCTACAGGGATTCCCACCAGGGTAAGAGGCGCTGAGGTTAAATCCCACCAACGCTGAGGGCCGGGATGCTTTGCTGTTGACACCAAAGTTGTCATCCAGTAAGAGCTTCTCCAGCTCCTCATTAGTCAGCTTGTCCACATCAATGTCCTCGAACTTGGCCCCCTCTGCTTGTTTCTTGGTTTCCGGGAAGACAATGAGGTCCTTGTCGGGCGCATTAGCAGAAAGCTGAACGGACTTTGACGGTTTCACGGAAGAAGAGGGGGTTAAAACTGGGAGCATGTATCTCTTTTCCCGTTTCAATTTAGCTAATGCCTCTTCTTCCATGCGGAGGGCTTCCTCCTTACCCACAACACCCTTTGGCTTTGGGACGTCCATCTTAAACCCATTACCGTTATGTGTCTGGGCCATTCTGTCAGGTGGAGCGAGCCATGAGTATGACAGCTCCTGAGTCAGTGTGGCCCAAAGGGTTTTAGTGATTTAAATACCTACAAAAAAAGGAGAAAGAATAAATTAAAACTTATATTCATTTTCCAAAATTATAGAAACAAAAAACTCAAATAAGAGGGGGGGGCAGAGGTGTCATGATGTTGACATTAACCTGATCCCCCCAATAGTTTCCTTACAAACATCTCTTCACAAGATCCTTCCTTCGCTGACATCCCTTTTTGTCTAAACATCCCATTGAGTAAAATAACCCACTTTAAGTCTTACTTCAGCGACACAAAAGAGTATCTATAGTAGAACCTAATTTCTTTGAAACAAACTGTTAATCATTTGCATAAATATTTGGATTTGGAGTTTCCCGACACTTTCTCATAATCATTTTTTTCTTTCTTTCTGCATGATCTGACAAATATAATTCCCACAAGCTTAAAGGGCCCAACATGAATTGGGTAGGTTAAACTCAACCCACCACAGTTACATGATTAAAGGATCTACCTGAGGATTACCAATGTGTCTTTTTAAGATTTCATTTGTGGATTTTTTCCCCCCAACTTTTTATACAAAGCACTTTTGGGGTTTTCATAGGACCCCCCATAATCCCCCAAGGACTTACCATCTTGTTTAACAAGCATGTCTTACAGTTTTACTTATTTGGAATTTCCTACACAACATTCTTAGTTACGTGTTTATTGTGGAAAACAAATAATTTATAAACGGGTTCAAATTCTAACTAATAAATTATAGCAAGGCTTTATTAAATCATTGATGCTTTGTTGCTCTAAGCACATTTTTATTGCTTATTGACAAACTGTAAATTGTCACATATTCTGTTCGGTCAGTTTGCTTGGAAAATCCAGTGGAGCATGTGGGTCAGACCTGCCATATAAGTATCCATGACGTTCACACAGGAAGGTAGCTAGTAGATAAAGGATAGATTAAGGATAAGTCGTTTAACTCATCACAGTTAATGAAATACAGTTAATTCACAAATATGCTCATGTTGTCTCCGGGTCATTAAATAAACCCTTTGTGCATAAATTGTGGGAAAGACAGGCTCCACGCTACAAACGAAGGCCAACATGTTTACGAACATAGCAATACCAATCCAAACATAACTTTTCTCATACGGTACGGTGGTGCTAGATGACACAGCGTGTCCTCAAAGCGACCATTCATTGAACGACTGCAGCGCAAGGGTTGAGCGAGTTCCTTCTCTCCCCAGGCATCACGGGCCTCTCCTGAGCTTCCCCTCCCATTCTGGTGGAGAAGGCCGACCGTGGCGGGACCCATGCTCACCCAACACTATTGTGCAGCTGAGGAATTTTGCATGCTGAACAGACCCCCCCCCCAAAAAAAAGCTTAGTCTTTTTCCTCACATTAGCATAATGGCTTAAGATTGTCTTATCAAATGAGTTGACCCACGTTAACCTAATGTAGGTTGGACCTTTTTTTAATTTTATTTTTTTTGGAATATTTGTGCATCAACACAAGACCAAAAGTACATATAAATACATGTTTCTTAAATGTAAATACTAATGGCACTTTCTTCTACCAGGATGTCTGAACTCCATAAATATTCACATTAGTTGTCACTGCATAGTTTCGGATTTTAGGATCAGTCCATCCTGAATAGTTCAATCTGTTGCAATTCTAATTTAGCCACTTTCAGAACAGAAATTCAATCTTGCCAAAATCCCCAAACCATGAAGCCTTTGTAAAAATCGCGCTAGATAATGTTTCAACCCAACTCATTACAACATAGATTACACTGAAAGTGATATTTTTGGATCTTATTTTGCCAAAGAATAGAACAAACAGTACTAGTTACTTTCTTTTCTAACCGGAAATCAACTATTTTTACAGCAGTGATACATTTAAATGTCTCAGTTCACCTGTTTCTTCTCCCTCAAATTTGGATAATGGAGAAAGCAACAAGTAGATGAGAGGCAACAATTAACTAATTATATTATCTTTAAAAAGACAAATTTTGGGTATCTCTTAGAAAACATGGTACGATCAGAAAAAATAACCGTATCTAGGTAACGGATGATGTCATGCTTTTCTCAGATTGAAAAATCATTCAAAAGCTTTGATTATTCTTTTCCATACTCTTAATTCAATGAAACAAACACTGTTTATCCTTGATAAGACAGCAGTGTTTAAAGTGTTGGGGTTTTGAACGGACACACATAATAATTTGCACTTATACTGTTCTTTCAACTTATGTCGATATGTGACTACAATATTTGCTTGCCCCGAGGCTGTGAACATAAAAAAAGGCTGATGTTGGCACTATAACGCTGTAGCAGATCAAAGTACAGACCCAAGATCCTTAAAGAGGAAAATATGTAACCAAGTCATTCAAAACTTAAAGGTTTCTCAAGTATCAATAAAGTGAAAACGTTAAAGCCTCCACTGACTTTCCTAGCTTGGCGGATGTGTGATGAATGCTGACCTCTCCAAAAGATCCAAGATTGCATGCAAACATAAAAAAAAAGTGTCATAACAGTGTTTTTAATCACAAGTAACCAAGTTTTTGAGTTCACACATAAAAGAAAGAAAGGATAAAACTTCCATTCTTTTCATTACAAGTGCATAAACAAATGATTATTGCTGCAGACACCCAGAAGTAGTTTGTGTTACAGATGTGTTCAAAACGAAGTCGAGGGGAAAAAAAATAAGTTTGATGGAATCCAGTAAATAAAGTAGCAGAGATCAAACAGCATTGACGCAAAATGTAGCATCATGTCATCTTTGTTTTTAAAACCAGAGCTCGGTCGCTGTTAGCATGACGCAAAACGCAGTAAAAGCCCCAAGCTCCATAAAAGCCCCTTCTGGCTACTTCTGCTAGCCACTTTGATGGGACTTACAAGTTGTATGAGGCTAACTTAGCGGCTAAACCAGCAGCGGCAAACATGTTTACGCGCAGCTGAACGACTTCACCCAACAAAGCCGTCCTGGCTTTCAGTGGGCATGGGTGCATCGCTTATAAAAGTACTCAGACAACTGCCAGCTTCGCCGCGACCAACTAAACCACAACAGAGAAGAAATGCAGGCGTTTCTCAAGCGTCTCAAACGACGGCGGCGAACGTCACCGATATAAAGGTTGAACTTCTTCTAAAATGTCCGCTGTGAAAATGAAATGGGTAGTTTCTCACCTTTCGGCCGTCCGGTGTTTGGAGCCATTTTTCCCGCAGCCTGCAATTTTCCATCCACTTGCACAAAGGAGACGTCAGTTCCTGTTGAGTTGTTCGACCGAGTCGGCAAACATCAGCGTTGGAAGAGTGGAACCAGCGTTTCTGGTCTAACTGGTTACGAGGGCAAATAGTGACACCTTGTGGACAAACGTTGGAAGTGCACCTCTGGGCAAGTGGTTATATTCACTTTTTTTACATTTATTGGGTAACGTTTTTGAAAGAAAATTGTTTGCCTCACCGTAATTGTCACTTCTGCTTGGTTATATTACTTTGTAGGAACGTTAAATTAACTTCAGCACAATTTCTGACAACTCTTCCATCTGCTGACCCATTTGAAGGTCAAGTAAATTTACAATGAAACAAGCACTTTTTAAAGGACCTACTCTGCACTGTTATAATTTATATGGATTATATACGATAAATATTGGTTACAAAAGCTTCATGTTGTAAAAAAAATAAAGGTTTAATTTTTTCTAGCTAAATTACCTATTTTGTGATAAAAATATTAATCTCTACTTATCTTGGTTTTATTCTTTATAATATTACGGTTTGCACAGAACTTTATAATTTTGTCTATCTGATTACAGCTGTTCAAAAAAGGTTGTTGTCAGTCTCTTCAGAAAGTATAATAGAAAATTAAAAATAAACATTACACAAGATCAATAAAGAAAGGGTATTTTAAACAGAAATACCCTCGGTAATAATTTGCTGGTCTCTCTTTTGCATGAATTACTTAGCGTTGCATGTCGAGGAGGTGATTGATTTTGTGTAATGGACGTTGTAATGGTTCGGGGTCATTTGCAGTGCTTGGTCTGGTGTCTCTGATCTTTCTTTTGACAAAAGCCCATCAATTTTCTAAAGAGTTCAGGTCAGGCTAGTTTGCTGGCCAATAAACCAAACTTACATCATAATTACTGAACCAGCTTATGGGACTTTTATGAGTGTGGTCATGTGGCAAATCCTGTTGGACAATGATAAGAGTATCTCCATAAAGCTTTTCAGCAGAAGGAAGCCTGATGTGCACTAAAATATCCTGGTGGATGCCACCATTAAACATGGACTTTGGAAAACAAAGCTGACCAACTCCACCAGATGACATAGCATCTCAATCATCACTGAGGGTGGAAAACCACACTATGGCGGTCAAGTGGATTTTATGTCTCCCTTTATCCCACAATCTGGGACCTTTATATCCAAAGGAAATGAAAGCCATACTTTCATATGAAAATGGGACTTTGGACCACTGAGCAACAATCCAATCTCTTGTTCAGGTAAGGCATTACACGAGAAATACAAAATTTCTAGCTCATGTGGAATATTCATCTGTATGTAGTGGTTGTTGATGCTTAAAACCAATGGAAATGTGTCATAAAACTTTAATAAAACCATTGCCTAACCAATAATTTTTTAATCAAAGTAGGAGAGATCAAGTGTCATAGCACAGCTTTACTTATTAGAGCTATTTATTTACTTATTAAACTGCTAATCAGGCCTTGATTCTGTACCCATAGAGAAAAACATAAAGATCATTTAAAAAAAAATCTGGCTTGTATCACATAAATAATATTACCCGGATCAAAGGCCCTATGTACTAAGTATGAATATTGTGGAACTCATCCATGTATTTATCTTTAGTTGAATGGATAATTTGACAGTGTTTTCAAAGCCCTGCATAAAAAATCAGTCAGACAGCTACAGCTGATCCAGATTGCTGCTGGCTGTGTTCTGAGTTCTGGCTAAATAGATATTTTCACCTGTCTTTACAGTAGCTCGCTGTCACTCACAGAAAATGCTTTAAACTACTTGTTTAAGTTTATAAATCACTGGATAACCTAGCACCAATTACAGATGTGTCGTTGTGTCAACATTCAGGACCACTTAGATGGTCTATTTCATGTTTACTTTGGACCTACAGAACAAAACAGTCAGAAACAGCATTACGTTAAAATGCTGAAACAGTGAGTTCCTTTAATTTAAGACACTATTTTAGAGTCCCTTTTAAATATTAACTGAATTAATTCAGCTTTGTTTTCCAACGTTTCACTACTTTCCTTTGAAGTGGCCTGTTGCTGAAATATGACGCATTTATAAAGTTGACTTGCCTCTCTTTTCAGATATTTTAAACATTTTCCATTTTCCGCTGTGTTCACCTTGCTGAATACAACATGCTTGGACCTTTTTAAACCAAACACACATGAACTTTTAAATCTTATCTTTTTCTTCACGTAATAGTATCGTAAACAGGATATATATAATATAACAGCACATCACACAGATCAAACTTCTGAATGAGGAGCTCTCCAGCAGCGTCTGAGCGCCACGTAGTTAGCCTCGACTCACCTTAAGCCGCCGTTATGCGTTCGAGGCCCTTTGAGTGACCCGCCTGGCGACCAATCAGCTCCCAACGCGACGGTTCTAACGCAGGGACCGGACTTTCTCCGTCCAATGGGAGCGTGCGGGGGGTGGGGCGTTACCATGGCGAACGCTACCGCCTGTTGTTTTAGGTTGAGGCTACCTGAGGCTGGTTCGGGAGATACATGACGGCTGTCAGCAAACTCCGGTGTACGTCGAGCTCTGATAAAGAGCCCTGAACGCTGGAAACTCCGCGAGGAATAAGAAGAGGAACCAGACGGCTGTTTAACAAGTAAGTTTCGAAACATAACGCTGTTTATTAGTGTAGAATCCGGCTTGCTTGGTAGCCTTCCTGCTTGTTTTTTGGGGGGTGTTATGAATTAGCATTATAACACCTACGTGCTTCTGTTAAGCTGTTAAATACACTGTTTCCCCTACGTCTCTAATGTTTATTCATTATTTTAAACCCCTTTAAAGGGAGCTTGTCGCGTCTCTTGAGTTTGTTTTTCCAGATTAACACAGACTCGCATAAACACTTGCTCCACGTTTTCACAGCCTTCTCTGAATTCGCACAGATATGGAACTGAAGGCGTTCTCCTCTGTTAGGTTGAAACACCTTTGCTGACCAACAAAAGTATTTATGCCCTTTGAACATGTGTTTCAGTCACAAAACCAGCAAAAATGAGCATTTCTTTGTAAAGCAGAAGACAAATAATAAATTAAATGCTTGGTTTTACAGACAAAAACAACTCTGCATTTAATTTTGTTGAATAGATAATAGTTTGGTTTACCAGGTATTTTGTTCACAGAAGAATATTTCTTCTATTCCTCATTGCCAGATAGATCAAGCTTTGTAAAAGTGCCTGAGGACATGAGTCCTCAAGTCTTGTGAAAGATTCTTAAGAATATTTCTGTTCTGGGCTTTGACTGGGCCATTTTATCCTTCTGTGCTTAGACTCGTTCTCCTTCAGGGAAGCTGAGGCGCAACGCTGGTCTCAGAACATCTGCTTTTAAATGTTTGCACACGGTTGCATATGGCAAAAATAGTAATGGTGCACTCTTTTATTTCACAATTGCTTTGTATTGAACATTTGACTTTATTTACAAAATGTGTAAATTCTGAAAACATTTGGTTACAGTATGTTTTATATAGAGGTGTTTTTATAAAAGGAGGGGGAGAGAAATGCATGAAACATTTAAAGCATTAAATAAAACAACAGTTTTATTTGTAATGTTTTCGCAATAATGCAATTGTTTATGTGGATCAATCCTATACCGTTTGAATAAATATATGCTTGTGGTAAAATGCACCAAATTACAATTTTATTCCAAACCCCTTCCCCCACCTCCATTTCTTTACAACTAGATGGTGAGGAGCAAAGCCTTGGCCCTCTGCGGGCTGGTGCTGCTCAGTTTGTGCTTGTGTATCCACTCGGTGCCTATCAGCGTGGAGAAGGCCAAAGAAAAACCAGGGGTGGAGGAGCTGGAACCGCCACAGAGTGCAGTGAGTCAGCAGTATTTTGGCAAATGCAGCGATTATAGTTTTTTATAAGAGGTTTAAAGTAAATATCGCCTCGCACACAGAAGCTTACTGGCTTTGCAGTGTCGAACAGATGCAGATTGCACTTAAAGTATGTGGAAAAATGCTGATGGAAAAGCAAACAGCAAAAAAAAAAAAAAAAAAAGGTTTTAGCAGTCATTGTTTAATGAGCCTGTCATTGACTGGCGACCTGTCCAGGGTGGACCCCTGCCTCTCGCCCATTGCAGACCCCTGCGACCCCACAAGGATAAGCGGGTTAGATAATGGATGAATGGATTGATGGATGTTTAATGATGAGGAAGATATTTTTGTAAAAGCCCTAATTAGTATCAGGCTTTCAAAATAAATGCGAACTGTGTTTGTCAGGACACTGGGCTGCACTATGACCGTTACCTCAGGGAAGTCATCGAGTACCTCGAGAAGGACCCCCACTTTAGAGAAAAGCTGAAAAACGCCAATATGGATGACATCAAGGTACACACTCTCCAACAAAACCCCAGTATTTAGCAACCTGTTTGTTTGCACCCGCTCTTAGATTTAAACTTTGCCATCGGGGCTTTTTGCCTACAGCAAGGGAAACTTTCCAAAGAGCTGGACTTTGTTCAGCACAATTTTCGAACTAAGCTGGATGAGCTTAAGCGGGAGGAGATGAGCAGGCTGCGGATGCTAATCAAAGCCAAACACGACCTCAAGGAGGCGAATGGTGAGTCTAGCATGTCGGTTAGTGCTGCGTCACCGGACAGATCTGGCCGTCTTGCCAAATATCATCTTACCTAATGCAAGTCAGAGGTTTGGTCATCATCAAATGTAAAAAGTGACTCAAGATGCATCATTGAACAACAAGGTCCATTGTTCAATCATTTTTAGTAATGGTTAAACATTTTGTCTCAAGTATTTTTATAGGGTAATGTTATCGGCAAATTTCTGAAGAAAGATTACATTTATTTATACAGTTTTTACCAAAGCTCTCTTCATGATCCGTGCTCAGCAGAAACCCCTACATGAATTGTTTTGAAATATTCATTATTGTTATTTGAAGTATGGTTAGAATCTGAAACATAGGTTAAATTATTATTTTATGTCCTAAAGCATGCAGTAATTATGTATTCTTATTATAATTTTTACTTCTCTCTGTCTAGGAAACACACTGGACCATCAGGCTCTCCTGAAGCAATTTGAGCATCTCAACCACATGAACCCACACACTTTCGAGGTGCAGGACCTGGATCGCCTCATTCAATCGGTACACACGCACGCACATTACACAGTCTCACTATCTCTAACGCGAGCAGGCTGTTTTATGTATATTGTGCAAATACTTGCAAAGTCTGGTACTATATCTGACTCATTGCTGTAATTAACATATACAGTAACTTGGTCAATGTTGTTAATATTATTGGTGCTGTTGGCACAGCTTTCTTTAATTTTAAATGTTGTAACCTACTCTAAAGCCGTATTTGGAGAGATTGGGCTTTCTAAAAGTACAATAGTTGTTTGTTTGTTTTCTAGAATGCAACATGTTTCCTGTATGTTTAAAAATTATGAGGAAGTTGCCTCACAGTTTACAGTTGAGGGCTGAACAGTTTCAACATTTTGTCCTGGTTAAGCAGAACACAACCAAACATGCAGTGCCTCAATAAAAAATAAAAAAACTGCCTACAAAAATGAAAACTAAAAAAGCATCCCTAACCAACATGCTGCCACAATGAACAGTGCCGTTATAGATGGTGATTAAAATTGATTATTTCTCAATTTTTAAACCTTTTTTTCATTTTATGTAAACTACTGTTTTTGAGATATTATCTATAACCAAGATGAATGTGACCCAGTTGTGTAATTTCTATTAGGATGATGGTGGATCAGTGGGAAGGAGCTGGTGTGGGTTTTTTTGACAATTAAGAGGGTTTTTAAAAGTCCCATCTAGAGAATTGAGATTTTGCTTGTTTTTCTTTGCAGAGTAAAGTCTTAAAGCATCAACCTTCAACTTTTGTTCCCTGTCTGTTCTTTGATCCAAGCTATTGCAATGGTGCTCTCAGTATATGTTTAGGGTCATTGTCCTACCAGTGGGTGAACCTTTGCCTCATTCACAATTTTCTACTGAAGTTCAACCTTTCCCCTACTAAGGTTGTTTATAACGAATCTTTGTATGTGGCCTAAGTATAAATAAATCAGATTACGTTTCTCTTTTTTCTTTTTTCTTTTTAAGTATTTTGTTCCTAATGTTTGTTAGAAATAATTTGTGGACCTAATTTCTCCAGATTAACTAGAGAACTAATAGCTGAGAAAATACCTGATGATAAAAATACCTTCTCTTTATGATGTAAAGAAATATGTATTTAGTTTGTTATATTTTGTTTTAGTGTGCCACATTTTAGATGAAAAAGAAATTAAAGAAAAAAAATGAAGCTAACTACAAAAATATACCACATCTTTTTATTTAACTCATAAACTATTAAATTATTGCTTCCCAAAACCCATACTTTGTGGATCTATTGGATACATTTCCAATACAATATTTTACAATATTGGAATTCTTTAGTTCCAATTAAAAATACAAAAAGCTTAAATTTGAAGTTTTTTGAATACTTCTCAGGCCTTTTCTGCATTATACGTAAGAACTGTATTAATAATCAGCACTTACAACTCAGGTTCATGGAATCTTGAAGTTGTCAGTTGTGCAAAAAGAGATTTAGACATAATCTATACAGCATTCCTTGTTGATCCGTTTATACAGGAAAGATAGCAGGGCGGCCATGCTGGGTGTGCCACCAAGAGCAGGTCGAGTTTCAGTGTTTTCCGAGTGAAATCTTGAGCATCAGCCGTGTACCTCATATGTACTTCTATTTACATCCTAGACACCTGAGCCACAACGCCTCTCGCCGTTTAAACAGGAAAGGTCTAATATAACTATGTACAAAGGCTTTTTTCATTCATAGTTACAAAGACAAACGGCCTGTTTATTGGCCCAGTTGAATTTCATCCAGAGAAATCGAGCTTCATGGGAGAAATCCTAGAAGGAACCTCAAAGGGACATGAGAATTGAGCGGAAATGCGTAGGAAGTAATGTCCAGGCAAGTTCTGTCCAGAAGTAAAGCCATTTTTCCCCCTCCTAATATTTAAGGCAACAAAGGATCTGGAAAATTACGACAAGGAACGTCACGATGAATTCAAGAGATACGAGATGCTGAAGGAATATGAGAGGAGGGAGCGTTTGAAAACGATGACTGAAGAGGAACGGAGGAAGGAGGAGCAGCACTTTGAAGAATTGAAGAAGAAGCACGCCAACCATCCCAAAGTCAACCACCCCGTAAGACGCGCACTTCAAAAGTGGATTTTTAAAAGTATGGCAACCTAAAACAGGAGAAGGATCTTCTATCGCATATATCTTTATATATTCGGTTTATTTATATCGCACATAAATAATCCATCAGCAAACACAACTAACCAAAGTTCATTGACGGTCATATACATCAAGACCTCTAAAGCTTTTAAGTAGCATTGTTTGCATTGGTTGAACAAAGCTTTGAAGGGTTGTTAATATGATGTAAATTAATGCAATCTGCTGGGGTTCCTTAGATTGAAAACTTTTTCAAATGGATTTGTTTATGATGTATCCATGATTTTAATTGATTTTCTTGTAAAGTGCCTTCAGACATCTGTTGTAAATTGGTGCTATATAAATAAACTGATTCTTGAATATGCTATTCATACATAATAAAAAAACAACTAAAAAAACATGTAAAATACAACATCTACATACCAATTGGGGACTGTTGGGTCATGTGGTATGTTTGGTCATGTGAGATCACAGTGATGAAATGTGAGGGTGTTTAACTTAAGCAGGGGTGTAAGGTACGGTTGCTTTTACACATATTGAAACTGTAGGGAAAAGTATGTAATATAAGTAATTATCTGTTATCGGCTACAACAGAAGTATTAATCTTGGATATCGGCCAAGATTTTCCATATCGTCGCAACCCTAGATTTTCAGCTTGTGCTTTGTGTGTTCAGGGCAGTGAAGACCAGTTGAAAGAAGTGTGGCAGGAGGCAGACGGTTTGGACCGAGAAGACTTTAATCCTAAAACATTTTTCAAAATGCACGGTAACTACAGATCCCAGGTGTATTTTAGCACAAAAGGGTGGCACAAGCCTTCATGATTTTCTGCTGTTATGTCATTTGTTCTGCAACCATTTCTAAATCTAAAACTTGAATAGTGACTTCACTAGCACCTGACCCAATTTCATAGCTAACAAAGTTTATTTTTACAGCATATAATTATTCAAATGGTTGACTTAATTCTAATTCTTCTCTTCTGTGTTGCAGACAGCAATGGTGATGGCTTTTTTGACGAAAGTGAGCTGGAAGCTCTCTTTACAAAAGAGGTATTTTTTATTTTCACTCACTGCTTCTTGTTATAAACATTTTACAATAACGATTAAACAAGGAGAGTTTTGTTGTAACTTGTTTCTTGAAGCTGGAGAAGGTGTACAACCCTGCAAATGAAGAGTATGACATGGTTGAGATGGAGGAAGAGAGGCGGAGGATGAGGGAGCATGTCATGAATGAGGTCATCATGAACAGCTGAACAGATAAAGCATGAAGTCTCTGTCCTGTTTGTTATTAGCGCAGCGCTGATTATGCCTGGTAATGAATGAGGTCCTCACTATATCTCAGCAGAGCATGACAGTCTGATAGTGGATGTTTTTGTTTCAAAGATTTCAGTTAAAAGAAAGCACAATGTCACTTTAGATTAACTGGCACCTATCAGAGCATGGGTCAGAAACCCTCAGTTAAGCTAAATACAACCTGTATCATGACCTTTCAGAAAAAGACGAATTGCAATTTTTGATAAGTATCTACCATAAAAAAATGTTGCCCATTTTTACAGAACAAGAGTTTTAGGCTTCAAAATAAATATTTTCAACGTAATAGAAGCACAAAGTCTCCATCCTGATTAAAGGAAGATGTATTTAAAAATATTTCTGGTAATTTTAGTGTCTTGATTTAAAAAAAAAAAAAAAGTAAACATCTGCTATTCTCTTACTCTAATAAAAAATAAAAATAAAAAAATGTATCCAGTTTATCGATTCATTATAAAATGTCCAGAGAGCTCCTTGTGCCTCCAGACCTGGAAGTTGCACAATCCCATATTAGAGAGCCGTTAATAAGTGTTCAAATTATGATGTAAATTATTAATAAATGATGATAAATGGTACATAAGTATGTGCATATGTTTTCTTATTAATGGAAACTATGAATATAATTGTCTTTCATTACACAATTTGGTGATTAAATCTGCTTTCTGTGGTAATTATCAGGTGGACACCAACAAGGACAGGCTTGTGTCAATGAGCGAGTTCATAGCAGCGACCCAGAAGGAGGAATTCCATGAAAAAGATGAGTGGGAGGTAAGATTATAATCAATAGTTAATTTGGAGAAGTATGTTCTTACATTTGTAGTTATTACAGTTGGAGTTGGATTGTTTTGCTAACAGTGAGGTGATGGCAGAAGAGGAAGGTGACGGCTCAGTTGCAGCTTTTTCTTTATCTGGGTCTGCAGCATTTTACAACTTCAGAGTCTTCCTGGCTGTAGCCACAAAAGTAGGAATAAGCCGTTTCTTTAACGGTGCATCCTCTGCAGAGGCTACCAGACATTTACAGTTTTTAGAAATATTTGTCTTTGTACAAGTTACCCACTTATTGGGTTTGCCCATAGGATTAGAGAACACAGTGAGGGGCTGTTGAGCTGTTCTCTACATTTTAAACTGAAGTTCCTAGACCCATTACTTTAAAAGGTAAAGTATAAATTAAATAAAAAAGTTCCAGTGAGTGTAATTGATAAAAAAAAAATAGAATCAAGAATCAGTTTCTTTGTATAGCGCCAATTTACAACAGCTGTCGTCTCAAGGCATTTTACAAGAAAATTAATAAAAATCATAGATGCATCATAAACAAATCAGTTTGAAAAAGTTTCCAATCTAAGGAAACCCAGCAGATTGCATCAAGTCATTGACTTGCAGCAATCACTTCTCCGGAATGAGCAGACAAAAACAATGGGTTGTGTTGCCGTTGACTCAGCATACATGTAGCGACAGTGGAGAGGAAAAACTTCCCTTTACCAACCAATTTTCAAGAAAAGTGCTCTTGGCTAATCGGTTGTTGCTAGTCTTTAGCAGACCACTAAGTATATTTTTTTCACCCTGTTCCATCCCCAAAGACTTTAGATCAAAACCCTATTTACACTGAAGAGGAGTTAAGAGAGTACGAGCGACAACTCGCCAACGAAGAGAATGACATCAATGCGAAGGCGGTAGAGCTGCAGAAACAGAGGGAGGAACTAGAAAGAAAACAGGAAGAACTAAATGCTCAAAAGTCTGGACTAAAGCAGGTAAACTAAGACAAGCATGGTCAATGAACACAAGAGTAAGTTGTTGTTTTTTTTTGTGGCGAGATAATTAGGACTTTAACATCTCCCTTGAAATAAACTTTCAAAATAGGCCTAAACAATTATATACCCTTAACTTTTATCAACCTGAAGCTGAAAGTTTAGGTTGTTTATTGTATATGTAATCCACTAAATCTGTTATTGTTATTTTATCAAAGGAGAGCATTCCTTTTTATAATAGTATTTACTTTCTTCCCTTCCTTTGCTTAGGCGATGGAAGAAATGGATAGAATTAAGGCCCAGAGTAAACGTAAGTATGTCAGTGTTCCCGAGTGCCGTGAGTTCATCCCAGAGAGGTTTGCTCTTAATGCTACTTACTCAGCTAAAGGTCCACATTTTATTGATGATATGTTTCTATATTTTGTATGGCTTGGATATATTTAAGAAGGAACACAGTCCTCTACTTTGCAAAGTAGATGACTGTTTTTTTTAAAACTATTAACAGACTTTTATATTTTGTCACAATGAAATAAGTCTTTGCAAAATGGCTTTAAATTTAGTCATATCAGATTTCTTTTCATACCGAATCAGATTTCCGATATGTAAAACAACATGGTATCCTATGGGTGGCTTACATCAGTCTTCGCTATGAAATACAATTTTTTTCTTCACTGAAAGTGTTAATGAATTAAATCAATTACTTAGATTACTTTACAAACACAAATTTTATTGTATTGGACAGAGTAGCTCAAGTTAAGTCACCTTTTTAAGAAACCCCAAGGCAATTTCAAAGCACTTCTAGACAGGGTTTTATATTTAGACTAAAAAAACATCAGCTTCTTTTCTTTTAGGTAAGCAGAGCACTATTTTCTATGGTTGCTGTTTCCCTTCTGTGGCTTGTTGCATCCAGCAAATAGAGGTTTTTATGAATGTCTCTCAAAAATAGCCTAAAGTGGCTTTTTGTTATTTCCATATTCAGACAATTGTTTTATACAGAGCTCTGTGAGACGTTTAATGAATGGGCTATTGTTTTATAGTCAAACCTGGCAACAAACTTCTCCATAATTCTCCCCTGCAAGGTTTCTTGGGTTCATAATGCAGTTTGTTCTCTAATGTTCTTTAACAGGCATCTGAGGCCTGCATAAAGCAGCTGCATTTATACAGAAGTTTAACTTGCAAACAACTGGACTCTTTACTAATCAGCTGACTTGGAAGGAGTTTCGTTTTCATTTAGGGGTATTGGGGACTGAACCCTCTTTTACATTTTTAATGAAACCATGCATAATTTCTTTCCACTCCATAATTAATACCGTAAGTTGTGTATAATTAAGGTTTGCGAGTGTAATGCAATAAAGGGTTTAGATTACTTTTAAAAGTAAACCAAAACTGTCCACTGAGGTGCTGAGTGGGAATGGGCACTGGCATCAGCAAATCACAAGGAAAAACACTGCTCAGAAACTTTATGTAAACTAAATGTTATTAATGCAGCTTGTGCACATGTAAACTTCCTGTTTCAGAGCCTGGAGGCCCAATAGCTGAGGGTGAACCAGCACCATTCGTACCAGGGAACACCCAACCACTGCCACCTGGTCACCCACAGCAGGACATGCCAGTACCAGGACACTCCTAGGCCTCTTCACGCTCTTCGCTATGACTGAGCACATTTGTGTGTTTTTTTTCTCGTTGTAAACCAACTTTTACGTTTAGTATCCCCAAAACTACGTCCTGATTAACGAGAAACAGAAACCTGCCAATGCATTCCAAGCCCACAAAGGAAGCTGATTCAGGAATCAGCCACATCAGGATTTAGTGCCAGTGCCAAGCTTCCCTTTGCTGGCCATATCAGCTGAATGAGCCAGAGAGTTGCTTTTTGTTTTTTTTAAATTATGGACAATCAGTTCTTTTGTCTCGGGTATTTCGAAGCTTGGATCGCATCAAGGACTGTTTGTCCTCCGTGGGAAAATCTCTCTGGTGAAACAAGGGGAGGGCTGCGTCCCAAAAAAATAAAATAAAGGTTTTGTTTTGGCCACAGGTATGATCTACAGTAAACAAGTATTTTTGTTGTGAAGAGATAATCTTGGACAAAATGACTGTCAATAGGGAATTGTTTTTGGTTGAAATTCTCTCACCCAATTATTGCATTACACGTAGCATTTCTGTTTTTGTAGCGCTCATTTCCTTTGGACTGGACGATCGAAGCTGATCTGTACACTGTATATTTAATTTTAACTTTTTACAACTACGACGTCGCATTGACGGGTCATTGATTTCAAGAGCGGTTCTTTGTGTTTAGTATGTCTGTCCCTGCTCTGAAGAGTTTGAGTTGTGTTCATGATAATTTATTTATTCTTTAAATCCACTGGAAATGAGCCTTTAAAAGATTAAAAGAATAGTTGAGGAGAGTGTGAGATAATACTCAAGTGTCTTTAGGTTGTTTTATTTTAATCCTGGTTTTGTTTCTTTTGACATGTCAGCTAAAAAGTAAACTGGTAGTTTTATTTGTTTTCTTTAAAAAGTGTCCTGTGAAGTCACATCATGGTTTATGTGTTGCTAATAAAAGAAATGATCATGCAGCTGTAACTTTTGCATCTTTTCATCATTAGGTCACATCAAACACATCTTTTTCAATCCAGATCAAGTCTAGACATGGTTAAAGCTGTCCTACATGCATGTGAGGGATGTAATGTCACACAGAAGCTAGTCATTTGTGAAACATTTAAGCAGATCAGTGGTATTAGCGCCTCTTCAGTTGTTTCCGTACGATTCGCTGAAGCGCAGTGCGAGGTAGTCGCCTCCTGTGATTGGAGGATATTTGTCTGAGCCATCGCAGCATGTGATGAGGGCCTCATCGTCTGGCTCAACGAAGTAAGCCAGAGACTGGCGAGTGCTCGAGTCTCCAACGGGGGCCAGTAGAACCCGGTGACGCTGAAAAAGGCAGGATGTGATGTTACAAAATGTTATAAAATAAAAAAGTGAAAACTGTTCCCTACACAACGACAATAAATTTAAAGGGGAAAAAAGAGCCCTAAAAAGCAAAAGCTTTTTGAATCGATCAATAAAATAGGTTTAGGTTTGTGAAACGGATCTAAAATGTGTTCTTTTTTTTTTCTTTTTTGCAGAATCTTAAAACTTGATATGTTTGCACAATTTTCCTTGTAGCTATTCCGATGCTCTCTTTGCATCAGCTAATCTCATGGTTATATTCATAAAATCCATACTGGGAACTGTCATGATGCTTTAAGGACAAGTCTTGGATTTTTACCGTGTTAAAAACATCTATTTTCAGTTTGAAATACTGTGTTATGATCGAAACCTTCGTAATGTGAAGTGCTAAAAAAAAAAGCCATGTTTATTAGGAAACTTGAGGTGTTTTCCTAAATGTGTCAGGGTTTCTTTCAAGCCTTTCCACGTAGGGGTAGGTCAGTCTTAACCTCATCTGATAAAAGGACACATTTCTAATAACCAAGCTCTACATCTTGTTAAGCTGTTTTTGGTTAAAAAAAAATCATTCAAAAGGTTGAATTTTATGTTAATGCAACAAAAATACATTTTCCTGTAAGGTTTCCTATACACATTTGTAACCTGTGCTGATACATATGCTGTCATTGAAGCTAAATCTAGAATAGATAAAAACCTACAATGGTCCAAAACTTAAGCGTACTTTTTAACTACACCATAAACCCTAAAAGATTCTGGTTCTTAGTGAAAAAACTCTGGACATCTGTCTTCTTTTTACCATAAAATTTAGCACAAGGCTAAACATGGTGTTAATAAAAGACCATGTGTGGTTTTTTTGTGGGTTTTGTTTTTAGCAAGAACCTAATTAATCAGACTCTTTTTTTTAAGTGCTCTGCCTCAGCAAGTGTCACTTTAAGTACCGTGTCTGGGTTGACCAACTGGGCTGGTGAACAATATCTGCTGCATTTTGCTTTTATAATCCAACACCTCCATTTAGAAGGCTTCAACTGCTGCCAGCTGGAATGCACTTCAGACTTTTCCGCTTTCATTTTTTAAATCCAGCTATTATTTTAGATATATCAGGAGCAAATATGTCAAATCCTCTTTACCACAGAGACAAACTGATCTCCAGTCCAGCGCTGCATCAGGTCGGCAACGTTGATTAGAACGGTTCCGGGGATTTTCGGAGCAGAGATGAATTCACCTGAGAGTGTGCAAATCTGAAATTAATGCATTAAGAAATGAATGATCTAAAATAATTCCTATTTGATTAATTCAACATAAATTGCAATTATAAGGTCATGGAAATGATAGATTTTTAATAATATAATAATAAATTAATAATAACAAACAAGCTCTCAGCTATAATCTAAGATATTTAAACCAAAGAGAGAAATTAAAAAATAAACTGCATCCTCCTTTAAATCTGAAAAACATTTCAGAACCCATTTTAGTATTAAACTGTCTTAATGCTGGAATTAAACATCCATAAACGCAAGTGAAGGAGTTACTTGCAAACCCTCAGAGCCCTGGAAAAGCAGAGTGATGCTGCCGTAGTCTGAATGCTCTCCACATCGCAGTTGACGTTCCTTTGCCGTCTCACTCCTGACTGGAAGATAATAGAGAGAGCGTAGCGTTGTGCCATTCTCATCGGCTAAAGGGAGACACAGCAGCACCATACAATGAGTACTAACATCCTGTTCATCAAGATTGATCCTTTTCTTCTTGGGTCACTAAGAGGGCTGGGGCGAACATTTTTCCTATAAAGCGAGGTGCATGAAGGAAGACTTCTGGATCCAGACTCAAGCTTTGGGCCATCAGCCTCAGCACACGCAGTCTCAGCTCCTTACAGCGCTGGAAGAACGATGTGTGGATATCTTGGAAACCCCTGACAGCATCTGAGGATGGCCATTTCTGTAGAAAAGACAAAGCCTTAGTAGTCAGAGACCAGAGAACATTTAACCAGATTATCTATTTACCTAAATGGTGTTAGCAGCTTCAAATTTTATAATCCCATGTTTATATCTAAACATTTAGTTGATAAAGCCTTAAATAAACATGGGCTTTAATTTTCCTGCATACAATCAAGGGGATTTTGAAAAGCAACAGCTTTAAATCATTGCACTGATTTTCTAAAACTTTAAAAACCGTCTGCAGCCATTAGTGCTTTGCATTACTTCCTTTTTCTGGTTAAAGGTTGCACTGTTCTGGGGAGAGGGGGGGGGGAGTGAGATAAAAACACACTCCCATGCAAATGCCTTCCTACATTTTGTAAACACGATTGAGATTTCCAAAGAAAATGCCAGATGTTTTGAAGGAGAATTATTGAACCTTTGCATCGATATTTAATCGGATACATTTAATGCCTTCCAAAGCTTTTCAAACCGTTTTTACTTCATTACTTTAAACACACAACCTAAAGAGACATATAGTTGTGGAAGCAACACACTTTGTGAATGTTTAACATGATGTTAAGAGAAAACGGTCAGAGTTCATGGTAAGATGGAGGACACCAGAGATAGAGTTGTAATATTTTAGACTAAGTCCTATTTATACGACAGCATGGCCTTGTTAAAAGTCTAAGGATTTAAAGATTCAAGGGATTCCGGATTTTTATGCAGGACTTGCAATCATCTACATTTTATACAAGAAAGAAGCACAAAACTCAAAGGTTTGAACGACGTCACACCCTCTTCCAGTTAGGAAAGTCAGAGAGGTTGGGATTCCAATATGGCGAAGAACAAATCCAATAAAATGTCACTCAATAACTTGAATAACAAATGACCTCTGAACTCTCCACACAATCTAGGGGTAACTGTGTGAAATACGACTTTTTGTAAGTTATTTTATTCAGTATCTTCAAAAAAATGATGTATTCAAAAAAAATCCAAAACAAAGAAAATACAGTGGTTTTTATTTTTTTATATAGTTACTATTTCATGAACCGATAACTGTGTTACAGGTTCACTTTGTTCTAAGCCGTTTATGCTGGTTTCTGATATATTAATAGACATATCAGTTAAAGTAACATTGGAACGTAGAAATAAATTAAGTAACTTTAAGTCAAGTCTTTTCGGCCCAACTTTTTTTTTTTATAAGGCCCGGCTGAAAAGCGATTTCTGGCCATGTGACTGGCCTGAACACAAAAACATGTTAGTACACAGAGAAGCATGGTTAAGAAAATAGTCCCAGTGGTTTATTACAAAGGCAGGGTGAAATGAAACAGTTAAATGCCTCCTTTAGGTCTCCAGGCTGGCTCGGATTTAACCTGAAAAGCATTTATCTGGGTTAAAAGTAAGCCAGTGGGGGTTAAAATGTAGTTTTAAAAATGTAGTTTTACAGTGCCTTCCAAAAGCATTTTGTCAGCAGGAGTCTCTTCCAGTCGTTTCCTCCGGCACAAGTACTAATGTTGAAGATAATTAAGGATAATTACACACGGATGGATTAGTGAATTTTACATGGAGGGAATCAAAAGGCATGCCGCACTTTTCAGATTTAACAAATTGTCATTTTGGATTCTGAATTTAGAATAGTTTTGCAAGGCACTTTAGTGTCTACAGCAGTCGAGGCCCCTACCTCTCAGCCTCCAGAGACACCCAGCCATGGTTTGGATTGTTTGGAAAGCTCTTACTGAAGCTGAAAGGCTTCTTCAACTCTTCTGGCAGCAGGAAAAACGTCTTGGATACATCCAACACACGCTGGACCTGTTAAAAGACTCCAGATGTGAAATGCATTCTTGACTTCAGAAGCTATGGTCAGACCTTTGAGTATTCTCAGCTGGATTCACCTCCTCCTGCGAGATCCCAGAGTTTTGCAGGAAAACAAACCCAACTTGTGAGAAGGCTGTTTTCAGCTCTTCACTCAGAGTTTGCAGCTGATATGCAGAGACATGTTTACTACTCAGGCTGTAGACGCTGAAGTCCACCACGGGGATGCTGGTCTCTAAAGCATCCATGTTGAAACGCTGCTGGTTCTCGCAGGAGTTTGTGAAAAACGCGCAGTAAACAATTAAAAAGAAAACTCGTGACGCCGCAGAGCTGCGAAAACCCACGCCAATAGCGACAGAGCTGATTCAGTGCCTCGACTTCGACTGGCTCTTTTACCTTTGGATGGTGATTTCAGGTGAACATGCAGAGGTGACAGCTGGCTGGAAACACAAGTGAAGATTTCACCGAGATGTTGCCCTCCAGGTTATTTTTGTTTTATAATATGGAGTTTATATTATAAACGAGAGCGTTTAGAAAATGTTTGACCTGAACAAAGAGGGGAGCATCTCTTTTGCAGGATGCTGTAATTTAGAAAGGTTTCCTCGCTTTATTCGAGATGCCTCAAAGATCTGTGGGGCCTCTGCAGGGGCCCTCATGGCGGCCATAGTTACTCTGGGTATCCCACTGGGTGAGTGGGCTCTCTCTGTTTTGGATTTATTGATCACATCAAATAAAATGAAAATCTCAAACCACCTATTTAATAGTTGCATTCACAGTAGTTTTGAAAATCCTTATCTTGTTGGAAATAGAAGTAGAGGAAGCACATAAAAGCACTTTTCTAACACGTTTGATGCACTTTGCAATACAAACAGGTCCAGTTGACTGTCAATAAACTGTAAATAAATGTCAATAAAAGCATTGTATTCTTTTCTAAAGGCAAGGTTTTTAGAGACCGCTCACACACGGCTCACACACATTAGAACTGGATTTTGGTTGGGATGGTGCAAAAATAATTAATGATCTGTAAATGGACCAAATGAACAACATCTATAAATATACATTTAAAAATTTCGCCATTGTTTCAGATCTGGACATTGAGTGGATTATTTTCAATTGAAGTCCTGCTATTATACTTAGGTTAGTTAGATCTACATTGTCTTGTTTAGTTTCTTCCATCTTTCCATCAGCTCTGGTCAGCTTCCCTGTCCCTGCTGAAAAACAGCCTACCCACAGCATTTTACTACTACCACTATACCTTAATACGGTAGTGCTATTTAATGCTTTTAGTGTTTTGCCACACATAACATACAATAAAGCAATTTTTTTTACTGACCTATAAACTGTGACCTATTTAGCGATTTTAGATTGAATGAAGCAAAAATAAATGCATGTGAAGGTTTTCTGATAAAAAAATAATAAAACCTTATATAATGTTCCTATCGTTATCTTTTTATCCGAAAGAATATAAATAAAACACCTTGTTTGTGGGCAATGTGACAAACTGCAGAGAGATTGGAGGAGTATAAATACTTCTGAAAGGTGCAGGTGCAGTGTTTAATTGCTATACTTGGATGTGTGTGGGGATAATGCTGCACTGATTTGATCCACATGGACACAGAGGGCAGAAAGCACAGACTGGGGGCCCTGCACAGCTTACAACCTTACAACTTAACGCTGGTTATATAAACGTTGTTTTTTGTGATTTAGAAATAAGTTACAAATGTTTTTTCGAGATTTTAAAATGTGAGAAAACAAAATAAATAAGTAGTTTATCTTTGGTGAAGTCTATTGTTCCTATTTATATCTTACTTTTTAGGGCCTTTATATGCAGCTGCTATGTCCCACTCTACTGTGGAATTGTTCCTCCCACCTACGGTGGAGTGGTGAGTGAACTAGCAAACCTGGACCTGCAACACACACAATTGACAATATTAGGGCAAGTTATTATTCGAATAACAATAATTCACATTTTTCCAAACATTAGTGGGCGTGTATGCTTACATTTGAGGCTATATGTATAAATTTACCTTTTTGGCCTTTGAAAATGTTTTCAATAAATAAAAATGTGTGGATCTAATTCTAGTTTTCAATAAATCATGTTTTTTGTATATTAATTTTGCCCTCAAAGGCTCCAAATAAACTATATTGCCAGTTATGAGGACTTTCATGTTTCCTGTCACCGCTGTAACGAATACAGTACCCTCAGGACGTTCGCTTGCTGATTGATGGTTACTTTTCTCCTCTCAGTATTATGTGGACGGTGCATCTAGCATCAACCTGCTTCGCTGCAAGCTGGGAAAGACGTATGCTGGCGAGAGTGACCTCTGCCCCAGAGGGAGCATGCGTACCTTCCACCAGGTGCACTTCAACAACGTCAGCAAACAACGTTGGAAAACTTGAACAGGGTGAGCAGCACTTTCTTCCCCCCAGAGCCTGAGGTGAGATAAAGCTTTGATTTCTCATTAAACTCTCATGAAAATCTACTTCCAGCCAGTGTGTAATGAATGAATATAATATTCAAGATGATGGATGTAGGGGAACAGTTGCAGTGATAATTTATAGTCTCTATGCAGCTGTAACATGAAGTTGAAGATGATTGTACTAATAATAGAAAAATAATAACAATAATAATAATAAACAGAAAAATTGTAAAGTACATTTTTTTGAAACAGTGCATTATACACAAACTTGCCTCCTTGCAGTTCCATGTATCTTAATTTTAGACGCTTATACATAAATTCAAAGTACTGCACTGAAGTTTAATTTTGAGATACTTGTTGTTTACTTGATTATTTTCCTTTAATTCTACATTAATGTTTCAGTAACATAAACGTATTCGTTACTTTTTAAAATGTAACGTTATATATACCGTAGATTTGTATCCATTCCTCGTAGTAGCCGTCCCAGTCACCCCTGAGTTTCTCTTTGCTTTCCTCCTTTGCCAATATAACTTTAGCGTGAGGGAATAAATAGTAATTTAAAAATGGTTGAATTCTTTGTACCAATCTGATATAAATACCAAATGTATTGTGCTAATAACATGATTATGATATAAGTATCATAATCATGTTCTGGCATGTTTATTAGGGAATTTGACGTGTTTTTCTTCTCTGTGCCATTAAGATCTACTTTATGCTTACACCTATATTTAAAAAAAATTGTCGACTCAACATTTATCGGCACGTCTGCTAGGGATGTGTACAAACATGTACTCTTTTTTATTTCAGTGTCAACTTTAGCCATACGAAAACATAAGTTTACATTGAAAGAATAAAAAGTTCAAAATCACTTGGTCAACATATATGAGGAACTTTAAAAGTACCTATAGAACCAATGTAACTTGAGCATTATTTAAACTTTATGTAAACTTTAATAATTCGTTACTTAATGTTGCAACACACTTGGTGAGAAAGATTGTAAGAAAGCTTGAAATTGTCTCTTAAGCTGTCTTCTCAGGAGACATTGGCATAATTTATATTAATGCATGTTCCAGATTTTTGCCAGTGGGACGAATAAAGAGATGTTACTTTTGTTAAACAGACTGTCATGCACTTTAAAAAATTGCAGAGTTAAAACAGTCTATCTTTAAGCTCTTTTGTAAAATAATATTAATTTAAAAACATAATGTCAAGAAAATCAATAAGATGCAGCAATTGGCGCAAATCACTAAGGTTAATGTTAGCTTAGCGTAACATTTTACAATTTTACAAATTCAACCTGTAGAAGAAGTTAAACTAAGTCTAATCATGCTGTTGATGCCTGCGTCACACCTGGAGGGTTCAATGGACTTAAAACAAAAATCAGCTCCTATTCTTGAAAAACATCAGTTCCATTCCTGGTGTGTTAAATATGAATATTCCCTGACCTTTTGGTTTCCTATTCCAGATTGAGGGGCTGGTTTCTGGATTTACAGAGAGACATGACCTGGCTCTTTGATCTGGATCCAACAAACTTTAACGGAAAGGTTGGAATATCATACCAGGTGAGGCAAAGCAATGGACACAATCTTTACTCGTTGGGCAATTAAATAGTTTAACTTCAGAAAGTTGTTACTCTGATGAATAACACTTTGACCTGATCGTGTTTTTTTCTGATTGGACTTTTGCTTCTAATAACCAGACATGATATTTGTAAAGACAAACTAAAGCCAAGTAAACCAGTAAGTGTTTCTGTGTGTGAGGGTTTTCCCTTTTCAACGAAGTCGACCACGACGCCGTAGATGTTTGAGCTTTCCGCATGACCTGCATCTGTGTGAAAGAGAAGAAGAAACTCCTCCTTCCTGCAGCCACACGTCTACTAATACCTGCTCTGGGACTGCAGAAGTCCCAGTGAAATCTCGTCCAGCTGAAGGGAGAGGCTGGGGTTTGGAAGGAGCGCTGGGTCTGCTGCGAAATTTGGGATCGAAGCAAATCTGAAATTGCAGCAGGGTTTTTTTTTCTGTATTTAACTGCAGTTGTTTTAATATCGCACTTAAGTGGTAACTGAATTTTTGAATGTGAAATATGTTTTAACCTTTTTGATAATTCTATCAAAAATTATTTTAAAACAAAACGTGGTTGTCATGTGCCCTTTTCAAAATTTTATTTAAGGCTGAAACATTTGGGACAGTATTTACCAACATTTATGTTTTACAGATCAACACTTTTTATGATACACAGAAAAGACAACATTTCCTGATATGCAAACATTAAAACGTGTTTTTTTACCATCAGTTTTGTCAGTATGAGTCTTTTCTAGTCACTTCCCCAGATTTCCAGAGGGGGTCACCAGTTCTCTGATGCTGGAGCTTCCTCCACAGGTGCGCCTGGTTACCACTGACGAGCTGGGCCAGTATAAGAGGAGTGGTGAACCAGCGACTCAACGCCTGAGTCTTATCTACTACCGGTAAACTATCCTCAGTGCCCCTCTTAGTGAATTTTTGAATGCTTCTCATTGGCTCTAGTGTTTTTGCTCCAGTAGTCTCTTGTATTTTGAACGCCTATTGTAGTCTCTAGTGTTTTTGCTTCCAGTAGTCTTTTGTATTTTTGAATGTTTTTGACTCCACCATTTGGTTGCTACTTTGCTTTTTTCCACACCCATAGTAACCATTGTGTCTCCACCCCAGGTCACCTCTTGTCATCCAACTCAACAATCCACTAGTTCCTCTCTGGCTTCCCTCATCATCTGGTTCATACTCCTCTTCGCTAAGCTCGATCTGTCCGCTTCAGCATCCATCATGTGCTGCTCTAACCTCTTCATCCCCACTGGAAAAGACTCCCTGCTGACTCCTCCCTGGCGATTCCAACTCACCGTCTAAAGTAAGATCCTTCCCTCCATTCATTCTCTCACACTCAACTGTAACTAATCTCTCCTGTCCTCACCCTCAGTTGCTCCCGGTCTCCCACGTCGTCGACGCCCTCAGTTTCCTGCCGTTTCCTGTTGCCCCGCTGTTTCCCGTGTCTCGCCATTCACTGCAATTGCCCGTTGCCGATCAGTCCGGATTCCCTCTCCCCATAAATTAACTAAAATAAATCATTGTAAATATCTCCTGAGAGTTCTTTGTTTATGTGGGTCCGAAGATTAAACAGCAACATGACAAGTTTATTGTTAAGGAAATTTTTTCAATTCAGATCTCCATCTCTGATCCTCCTTTGGTTCAGCTACTGTTCTACTGTGATCTCCCTTTAACAAACCCTAACTCATTTATTTTGCACTTATTCAACAAGTTATTGCTTTTATCCGCTGCTCCCAAGCACCCAAAGCAAATGTTTGCATTTATAAATTTTCAGCTATATGTGAGCAATAACTTTAATTGAGTTTTATGCAATATTCATGTAACATATAAGAAAAAAATATACAATAAAACGATGGAAAATTGCATTTCCAAACCAGAAATTTAATTTTTCTTTTAATCCGTGTTGAAGATATTTACAAACAATAATTTAGTTTCCATCATGGTATTAGTTTTGCAAATCAGCTATTAGACAGTCACATTTATAATGTATTAGAAAAACACAGGTTTTTATAGGATCTTTTTTTATCCACAATATGACCAACCCTAAACTAGAGAAATTGTCTAGTTCTGCACATTTCAATCAGCTGTTTTGATAATTACGTTGTGTATTTGTATGTGGGTAAGTGAGACGGCGGGTTGTACTTTTTGTTTTGTAATGCTTGATCCTACTAAGCCCTGCCCATTCAAGATACCACAGGTTCATTCTGTCCAAAGGGAAAACCAGGTGTAAACAGCTGCACCGTGGGGATCCTTCAGTGTACACATAGTGAATGGTTCGTGTTCTTCTTAATGGACATTTGAGGGAGAATGTCTGACCTTTCCAAGGAGTGGAACATTTCGTTTGCAGGCTGTGGGTTCAGGAGTATCTACTATGTCGGTGCTTTGAGCTGTTTTCTGGAGCGGGTCCCGCAGCTGGTGTACGGAGCCTCTAAGTTCGGGGGTGCTTCCTCTGGTTGTCTAGTGGCAGCAGCTCTGGCTGTGGGGATTCCCATTGGTGAGGATATTCTAGAGTTAGGGTGCTCAGTATCTCTCAGGTAGCCAAATATATGATAATCATAATCACATATTTCTTTAGGAATCAGCTTCTTACAAATGCATAGCTCTAGGGAAATCTTGCTTAATTGTGTCATTCATTTCTGAAGTAAATGTGAAACTTATCCGTGCAAACTTCCAGTTATGGATATCTTATTCTAAATAAAGCGTTGTTATTGATGCTAGAGGTTTCAAGTTTACTGACTTTGAACCCATGCTAATGTGAGGGCAAATTCCATAGTTTACATCATATTCAGAGATAACAAAAGCCAATCAAAGCAAAACACTATATTTACAATGTTAGTTAAAGTAATTATTTTTTTACATTGTAAAACACACTTAACCAAAAATATGTCTTACCAGTGATGATGAATTTGGGGTGAAGTTATAGTAATGTATTACTTCCCTGTGTCAATATCTTTTCCTCATCAGAACAGCTCTGTTTGGGTATTCTGAACTTGGCAAAGGAAGCCAGAAAACACACTCTAGGAGTATTCCACCCAACCTTTAGGATGCTTCAGACGGTTCGCCAGTCTTTGCTCAAAAAGCTTCCGGAGGACGCGCACCTCCGGGCCACGGGGAGGCTCTGCGTGTCCCTCACCAGACTGGCAGATGGAGGAAATGTGTTAGTGTCGAAGTTTGACACCAGAGAGGAGCTCATTCAGGTTGAACAGACTGGGCATTCGACCATGCATGGGAAGACAGGGGCTGCGGCTGCAGCTTAATCATCATTGTGTAACTGGTGACAAAACAATAATAGAAAAAAGTTATAATTATTGATAGTTGTACAACAGTTACAAATATAGGTTACATATAATAATGTAACAGTGGCAGCTGGAGAAATTTCTCCTTTGTTACAGCATTTTAAAACAGATCGGAGTGTCGTTTCTTCCATGTTGCAGCAGGGGAACAAAGCTAAGATTCAGTAGATCAATAAACTCTCTCACTCTACAGAATGTGTTGGAAAATACATTTGCTGCTGAATAAGTTCTTTGCTCTTTGTTTCCTCTTTACAGGTCCTCATGTGCAGCTGCTTCTTTCCTGTCTACTGTGGCTTTATCCCACCAATGTACCACGGAGTGGTGAGTATGTGGTTTTCACATCCATCATAAACTCAATTAAGCCTGACTCTGCTTTTTTTATGTGACACCATGAAAACAGATATACTTTTATTGGCGCGTTAGAAGACAAAGTAACAGAAATAGCAGAATGTCTCACAGATGAGAGAAAACCGAGACGTTTGCATGCGCTTTGGGGTTCGATTTCAGTTAAGATTGAAAAATAGCCTTATGGTCTGTTAGGTTGGTGTTTTTCCTTGTGTTAATTTATGTATTCTTTTCGCTTGTGTTTGGATTTATTTCTCTTTATCAGTTTTTCTTTCTGTTTACTTATTATTTATAGTTTTCCGGTTTCTTTTCCACTTAACCCCTGGTTTATTTATTTTTTCACCACCTCTACCAGACAGCTCTCTCAAATCTCCCTCACTGTACTTGAGCCCTCCAGTCTCACTGCTTTCTAATGACTCTTTCCTTTTACTTCATCGTCTTCCTGCTCCTTGCTGTCTCTATTTTGCTCTCTCCTAGAATTCTGTTGTTTGTTGCTCTAAGCGCTCCTTTGTTTTGTTCTAAGTAACTTTAATGTGGAATAAATCATCACTTTATTACACTTTATTACATACCCTACAGCACTATGAAGGATCTAGAGTTAAGGGGTTTTACGTGTATGAAAATCCAGGTTTGAAACAGATAAGGACTGTTTAGAGAAAATCTTAATTTCTTGTGATACACTGGGGGATATCACAGCAATAAAATGTTAATAGCAACTATTTTATGTTTTACACCATATTACCAAAAGTATTTTTAAACTGCTTTTAGGGATTTTAATCTATCTAATTACCTAATTTATTAAATGACCAAAAGTACATACATCAAGCATCACGGCATTGGAGACTGGTTCTACAAGCAGTTCTTAAAGAATGTGTTAGGAGCTCATTTACTTACATGCACCTCTCCCCCTCCGTCAGCGCTATATGGATGGAGCGCTGAGCAACAACATGCCGCTGTTCGAGCACAGAAACACTATCACCATGGCCCCTTTCTCAGGCGAGAGCGACATCTGCCCCAGGGAGGGTACCTTCAACTTTTTTGAGGTCAACTACGGCAACCTTAGCATTCAGGTTAACACTGGCAACGTCCATCGTGTCTGTACATCGTTCCTCCCTCCTACTCTTGAGGTGAGTGGAAATGCAGAACTTTATTTCAAATGATGCTCGTCTATAATATGTTGTAGGACAAGTCTGACACTAAAGTTTCTAGCTTGCTTTTTATTTATTCTAGAAATTTAACAATGATTTTAGACTGCGATTTCTCATTCTTCTTTCTGTTTTTGTCTTGATCAGACACTGGCTGAGATCTGCCATAACGGCTACATGGATGCCCTTCGTTTTTTGAAAGAAAGAGGTGATCATGCTTTCATCCTCATTGATATTACGTCTTTAAAAACCTTTTTTTATTGTCTTCTGCAATATCATGGTAAAGCACGTAATAAGTCAAGGATGTATAAATTTAGATTTGCTCGGTGTGAAGTGCAGTCCTCCAATTGTATCGCCTGGGAAAGGTTGGACCATACCTCCTTGTTGTGAGCATGAAAATAAACTAGCTAACGCAGATTCAGAAGAGGCAACGCTGAGGAAGATGCTCAAATGTAATGAAGGAAACCCTCGGCAAAAAGATAAGGCAAGACTGAGCCACAAAGTCACAGATGGCCTCCCCACCAGTATTCAGAAAGGTAAGAATGCAAACCAACGTTTTAACAGCAGCCCAAGGTTAAGACAAACCGTGAAGTAAGATTTAATATATTTTTGAACAATATAAAGATACTGAACTGTTCATTACGATACAAACTATTTTGTTTGTGTTTGTGTGTTAGTGTTGTGTGAGGCGTGCCGTTATAACCGTGACCGAAGCAGCTGGTGGTCTCAGTTTACCAACTTCCTGCCAATAAAACTCATTGTTTATATGCTGCCCATCCTGCCTATACAGCTGAGCCTCTTGGTCGCTAAAAGGTAAAATAAGTTTCAATTTGTACAAAAATCCGGTTAAAGAGGGAAAGTAAAACCTTGACACCTATCTGGTTTTATATTTTATAGGTGACATGGTTGAAGTTAAAAATATGCCTAATTTTTTCCACGGCCTACAAAAATATCAACATTCCTTATTTTAGGTCTCTTAGGAATATCGAAATCAGCCCTCAGGAACAGAATTTTGTGACTATAAAATCTGTCCATCCTTGAGTACAATTTCAAGAACTCATGTTAATTTGTTTAAACCATTTATCCAGAGTTTTAAAAAAATGGGAACAGATTTTTAATTTGAAAGACTCAAGAAAATAAAAGGATTCTACTTTGCAAATATATTAAAAAAACTCAATCCTACATGACTGACTTTAAGCTGATTTAAAGTCAGACACTAACAGTTAACATATAGAATATGTAGATATGTTGTTGGAATTGTATTTTTGTTTACTTTGATGTCCTGATTTTTAGGCTTATTGATGCATAAAGCAGATCAGTGCAGCAACTTGTGGAACATGAGGAGATTTAACTCCCAAAGGTTTGTGTGAAAAAACTCAAGGGTTTGCTTTGACAGAATGCTTCTCTCATTTTCTCTTATCTTCTCTGAATAGTGGAAAAACATCCTCTGACGTTGGACCTTGCTGACCTTACAGTGGGAGACAGAGATACTCATCACAGAATACATTAAGTTTAATAATAATAATAGTTTGGCCCTTTGCTGTTTCTGTAAAATGACACATACAGAGATGCATGTGAAATGTGGAAAAATAAGTCCATTCCAATGAGGTATCTGCAAACAATTTCTAATTAACTTCATGATCTATAATAATCTATAAACAAAATAAAAGGATTTTCAGCTACCCTTTTTCCTTTATCTATATGGAATATGGAACTAGTGGCTTTTTTTGTCAGTTGCTAAAAGAGAACAGAAGAAAGAAGGCTAGACTAGAAATTAGTCACAGAATGGCAGCATTAAAAAGAAAAAGAAACCAGTGAAATTTTTTTTTACTAATAATAGTAATAATAATAATAAACAGATTAAAAGTTCCCAAATTAACTGTCTGATATAAACAGTTAAGTGTACCAAGTACACTTAACAGTTAAGGATCTCAAGTGTTATTTTAGCATACATCATTCCTTTACCAATTTTGGCCACGTCAGTGCCTAGCTGGAGAGTGATAAATCGAGTAATGACAAAGTATTTCCTGTTACCTTTTCCTTTCAAAGAGCATACATCCAAACTTGGGTTATTTCAGTGCAAAATGCATAACTATCAAAAATTTAGAAAGATGTGTTTAAGTTAGCAAAGTTACAGTGAAATAGGTTAAGGCTCATTTAAATATATATCAACTAGTTTTGTACAAAGTTCAATAATGCAACTGCCTATCTGACATTCTTGTCAAATATGTTAAACTAACAATTCTACAGAAAACCACCTATTACCTTAATATTGCCGTTTTGGTTTTGTTTTAATTTTTTTTCTGTCTTTATTGTCAATTTTGTCATTAAAGTAAAATACTGGAAGTAACTGTTATTTCGTGTTCTTGCTTTACAACCACACTTTCTCATTTAACCGGCACTGTTCACTTTAATATCACACTTTAAAATGTCACTTTAAAATGTCACTTAATATCTCACTTGCACTCCGATTTTCATTGCTGCTATGTCCGAAGTCCCATATTGTAGATTCTGTGTAGTCAAATCCTATTTCTCGTATAGTTCTTTATATTTTATTATATTTAAAATTGCTATCAGGGTGTAAACTGGACCGGGGATTAGAATTTCGTCCCACCTCAAGTGTACCACATGTGATGTGATGACAAATAAAATTCCTTGACAAACCTTTAATGTGCTTTATTGGGACTTTATATGATAGGCCAACTAAATAAAGCATAATTAACTTGACTGAAGCAAACGGGAAGAGGAAGCTAAACCGTTCCCATAGATTCATCTTTCATTACTGCTGTAAAAGGGGCTTTAGTGCAAACAGGTCAAGTTAAAGTCCTAAAAGGGTTCTTACAACTTCACCTGTTTACGTCTGGTATGGTAGGACAGAAAATACTTTTTAATTTTTCCAAGTTAGCCTTGAAGATAGTTCCTCAAGGTTGTTATGGAGACTTTGTTCCTATAATACTTGTTTTATCAATGCATTTATTTAATTTATTAATTTATGGTGCAAAGCTAAATTAAGGAGATGTTTTCTTTTGTTTGTTTTTTTATTTTATTTTATCCTCTAATCCAAAACAGAAAAATTAAGAAAATACCTGTCATTACTTTTTTTAACTTTAGACAGCTTAGTATTTCAGGTATGTGGGAACATCTGTGGACATGCTGCCTTATATCTGGTTCTTTTTTGTCCAAATCGTCTGCTTGCATTTAAACGACTACTTTTAAATTGACTAATTCAACCCCCTTTAGAAACTAAACCTGCCCAAAACTTGAGCTTATGATCTTTTTTTTTTTGTTTAAGAAAATTAGATATTTTGTAAATTTTAACACAACTTAATGGCTTGTCACAGTTTTTTTGAAAGAACAATGCAAGCTACCGTGTCATATATGCGAAGCTTCCTAAATAATTTATCATCATGCGAGGTCCATTTAACTAGTTTTTGTTTTTTTTGCATTTATGTAAGCTTTTGCATTAAAGCTGGAGACTGAAGTGTGTATTTTAAACATATCTGGTTATGCTGTTGACTTTTGTTCCCATTTTTATCCCAGCATTGCTGTCTTTATATAGGCTGGTGAAAATCTCCAGCACGTATTGTTGTGAGAGCGGCAGAGTGCGCCCTCTGCAGGTCACTGGTACCATCGCTATGCCCATGCGCAACCAAACATCTCCGTTCGCTTATACCGTGTGCCGGAATTTGTCCCATTTAATTCATTATATTTGATTAATTTCTTCATTTTAGTCACTTGACATCTGTTGCCTTGTATGTAGAAATATAACAAAATAGACACAGTAATACATTATAAAAAAGGCACTGTCATAGTCTCTGTCGTACAATAAATAATTCATATAAATCGTAAAAGTATAAACATTCTTTTTTATTATATTGTATTGTATTATATTATATTATATTAGTAAGAGATTTAAAGGTAAATATAAACATTGTTAATATTATCTTCGAAGTTATGACGTCACTCACAAGCGTCACATCACCCTATTGTCCTGTACACGTGTTAAAATAGGTTTTGATTTGAATCGTACTGCCAGCTATGACGTCACAACCCCATGCGTCAAAGAGTGGCTTTGAGCCTTTGATGCATCACAGCCGCTGCCTTTGAGTGCAAGCCTGCTCCCACTTCCCTTTATTTGCCGTGGACACTAGAGCTGGACACTTGTCTTCAACACACCCTCTGTGTAATCTCAACACGGTGACAAATAACACAGAAAACAAGATCGAAAAATAAGATGGATTCAGAGGAAAACCAACAGGAGATGAGGAGAAAAATGAAAAAGTCTGTCATCATCGAAACAGATTCTGAGTCTTCTCAGCCAGACGGCTCAAGTTCCACCAGGATAACACGGTTCGACGTTTCCGTGGAAAACCCGCGGCGTTCTCCTATCAAGTTCGAGGACATCAAATCAGATCTCGACAAATTGTTTGCAAAACTCAGACTGGCATACGAGACTGAAGAGACTTTAGACAAGAGAGTTCACAAGATGACAGCCTCTCTCGAAGCTCAGAGATTTGCAAACAGACTGACTCACAAGATCTACTTTCATCAAAGAGGATGTCATGAAAAGCCGCAGTCTGTATCATCCGACGTTAAAAGTCTGTCTCCCCCTGGCACCGTGGAGGCGACAACTATACCATCTTCAGATGAACTGTACAAGGCCGCAAAAAACACATCCAATAATTTCCTCGTCCGATTCTTCAGGAGGATGTTGAAGTCAACGGACACATCTAAAAGCAAAGAGGTGAGCTCTTCCGTCACAGAACTACTGAAAGAGGTTTCAAATATTCCCGTCCTTAAGGAGACCGGAAGCTTGGAATCCATCATCCTCGAAGATGACTTTTCAAAACCAGCTTCTCCAACAATGACTAACCCCTCTGAGGAAAACACACAAAACCTTGCACTTCAAGGAACTTGTACTGCCAACATTCCTCCAGTTGCTAACGAAACTTTTGATGAGAGCAGCATTTGCACAAGAGCCAAATCCAAAAATGTCACTTTTGAATGCCCAAACTGTAAAAGTGAGAGGAGCAATGGTGAGGAAATTCAAGTCAGCCAGCCAAATTCATCTCCCGAAACTCCTCCTAACCCCTTTGACGGCAGCGACGATGAGGAGGACAAAGAGGAGGAGGAGGTATGTGGAGCACCCCAATCATACTATGAGCAGTATATCGCTACTTTGGCACAAATAAAGACTCAGACGTTGGAAAACAAAGAAATACAAACTTTGGTGCACATAAAGACCAGAGAAGAAAACAGTGATGAGGATATTTTTCAATGCAAACCTTGCAGATGCTCTAATAAACTCTCTGAGCTTATGGAGTGCATCACTGGGGTGTCAGACTTACTTCAGGGCCCACCCCGTAAACCAGAGACTTACCTTGTTATTGCTGTGATCGACAGGATTTTCAAGAAACACCCCCGCGAATCCAAGCGGCTTCTACTGAAGCATCACTCTGCAAGCCTGATAAAACGCCTCTCCATTTACCTGTCCTCTGAACTATCGAAGAAAAAATGCAATCACATGGACGACAAACTGGACACCGACTTCCTTGCAAAAGTCATAACCAAGCACCTTCTTGGGATCTATGGCTCACCAAGGAAGCTGATCAAAGCAGCAATTTTACAGGACAGCAACTTTTGCTTTGACTTTGCGACGTTTGTTCGGTATGAACTTGTGCGGAGGAGAGCATATAAGAAAAAGAATGTGTTTGCAACCATTTTCTCTCCTGTCTCCAGAGCCTTCAGAAGTTGCACTCACTGGTTCTACGATCTGCTCAGTCCAAGCACGCAAGTGATGATTGACCTCAGCTGTTTTGGAGGCATCTTTACGCAGTAGAAGATTGTGTTAGGATGTGTGCGTATCTGTGTGTGAATTAACAATTACATTACTTTTTTTTTTTGTAGGTCTATTTTTTTCTATGTTCACAGCAACTGCCAGGATTGAACATAATGGAGTGATGCTACAATTTATTTTCTTGTTTAAACTAATTTTTCCTCTTATATATCGATAATGGTAAATTAAAGTATAAACCTAACTTTCCTTTCCTCTCTTTGCCTCTGCTGTAATCAGCAACTACATCACCTAGTCTTTGAAAAGTGGACTTGTGGGTTCTCTCCGGGCACTCCGGCTCCCCCCACCCCACCAGCCCCCGTATTTCTGAGAACAACCTGCATGTGCTCACTTGTTTCTTGCTTCATTTAATTCGTCCTTAGATACGAGTGTGTGATAGACAGAACACTTTCCCAGGATGTAAACCGCCTCGTGATTATTGAAAGATGGAGATGCCACCTTGACTACCTGGCAAACTTGCAATGACAAACTTTTATTGAGAATGTATTGATACTTTTTTTCATTTACTTTATGTCTTCTTTATTTTTTTTTCTTGCCTTATGTCTGAGCCACATCTTTCTCCCAATCAGGTACGTTCCACAGACATGATAGTCCTGGGAAAACACCACATATAAACACTGGCTGAAGCCACTTGTGTGATGTTCTTTTTCCTGTAGATGTTTTCCAAACAGCTGTTAACTTAGTCTCTGAAAAGTTGACTTCTGGGTTGTCTCCGGGCGCTCCGGGTCCCTCTGCAAACACAGAGTGGGTGACGCCAGCTGATTGCTTTTCATGGACTATTATTTATTTCATAAATGTATATTGATAACTTTGTTTGTGATGTGGAGTAAACTAAAGAAAAATGTTCAATTTATTTAATTCTGCAATCCAGAAACCCAGATGGACAACGTAGGAATAAAGCTAGGAAAGGTTTACATTTCTTTAAAGCTTTAGACGGCTAAATTTCCGTCTCTTACTAATAGATTTTTATTTTTTACAGCATGAAGGAAAATCGTATCCAATAACACCAATAGGTTTGTTTTTTATTGTGTACATTTCTTTTTTTTTCTTTCTTTTTTTTATCTTGTTATACATTGCTTTACAAAGTTTAAAACACATCAAAATTAAATTTGTCTAAGGCTTGGACTGTTTGGAAGTATTTTATTCTGTGTATGACAAAATAGAAAAATTAATGAATTTACATGCACCACATGTAAACACAAATAATGCAGAAAAACAATGTGTTTTCATCAAATAAATAATTATAGCTAATATAGTTTACACTTCTTTTTGTCTAACATAGTATAGTAATTATTCAATACCACTACATCAAAATACATGTTAATTTTACTAGTACATTTGACAGATACTTTTCAATAAACATATACTACCACACTAATCCACTAATTACAGAATAATAAAAAAATACTTTATGATTTATGAAACCTTTGTTTGATTTGTAAAAGTTCAAAAAAGGCTATAGTAGTTGTTTACTTGCTCTAGAAATGCTCTAGTTCCAAAACCGCCACACTTATCAAACCTGTACTATGTTACACTCATAACTTTTAAATATAAAATAAAATGTTAATTATAGTAAGTTTTGATTAGCAGTATCAAGTCATTTCGTTTATATCTAAAACACAACCTGCTTGTCAGGAAATTGGGTTTTTGGCTGGGTCTGTTTGTTGTCCTCCCTTGTTGTTTCCACCAGGGGAACTGGCAGCACCGTGGTTCCACAGGTGCTGACAATTTCTTCATGAGGCAGTGGAGGATAAGAGGAGCGGGCCTCCAGTGTTTTGCAGCTTGGTTGTTTACCTTCCCATGGTAACTCCAAGACTCCTTTGGAGAAAAAATGATTTACTTGTTGCATATCTGTTCCTTGTTGTCCGTAATGATATCTTCTCCTGTGTGCAAACCCAGGTATCTGCTTGTGAACCACCTCTCCCTGGTAGCAACCCTCTCCTGCAAAGTAAGAACTACTGAAAAATATATACTTTACTTGCCTGGAAGACAACCTGACCTGTTCATCTCCCTCCAGAGCTCCCAGTTCCCCACGCTGTTGTCTCCTCCGTCACAGACCTGAGGATCTCCTGTAGCTCGTCCTCTAGCTCTGGGTAACTTTTTCCAAGCGTTTCGGGATGTGTTTTTTGCAATTGCTTACTATCTTGGATTTAATCTGCTGCTCTTAAAATATTCCCACCTGTCGTGACAGGATCCTTAGTCTTCCAGAGTAGTGGAGCTTCCTGCTTGCTGCGTGAAAACAAATGGACTTGGTTCTTCTCCCACCTCTTACGGAGTCAAAATGCTGAAAACCATCTCAGAATCAATGTTTTAATTGAATTTTGTAGGTTAAAAATTAATCTTTCATGTTAAATCCTCTTCCAGCAAACTGCAGGCAACCTATAATGAGTAAATTGTTTGATAGCTCAATGATTAACCCTACTGCATAAAGTCTGTAACATGGTCACGGGTAACATTAACAGCGTAGTATGAAAGCAGAAAACTGAATTAGGGTGCAAGATAAGAACAGTTTTATTACTATGATGATGCACACATTTTAAAAAACTGCCACTCCATGACATATGAAATAAAATGAGGGAATAAGCAAATTTACAGTCCTTCTAGATCTTTGTGCTCTATATATTTTTAGATGTTATATTATGCCTAAGGACCCCACACTGAATGCAGTTGGTGTAAACCAGGGGTGAATTTAAACCCAAGCTCAATGTGGGAGGTTAGGTGACTTTCCAATTGAGCTATCCAGCCGATGAAATACAAAGATTGGTTCCACTATATGTAATTGGAATGGTTATTAAATGGAATGGATAGTTATGCCATTTTTTTTATTGAATCCCCGTTAATGCAAAAATAGCAAAAAGTGAGTGATGGAACAGCAGAATAACATTTTAATGCAGAAATGTTTCATAAAATTCCATGACAGTGACGTTTAATTAACATACCATAAATTTAAAGCATATAAACGAGAAAAAAAAAACATGAATAAACGATAAAACCATTATAAGTTGTGTGATATCAAAAGATTCATCAAACATCCCGCTGTGGGTCTGATGAAACTAAAATGTTTAGTTGTAGCATGTCATCATGTTGCATCTCATCAGTTCATAGCACCATGAATGTAGCAGTAATCCAGATGCAAAATTCCTTCCAGAGGATTCGACAGCCTCACACAGAGAAATCAAGCTTAAAGATATCCTGTTTTATCTACTCTTAAACAGTAGATTATAATGTTACTTTCAACTGCAGCACAGTGCAGTACACAACAGTGCAGAGGTAAAAACAAATGCTTAAACACACAAACGTCTTCAAAGACAGTCGTGTCCCTGATTTTTTTTTTTTAACAAAAATAAAAATGTGCAGAAAAAAACCATTCTGCAGTTTCAGTTAGATCCTAAAAGTGTAAATTTTTTGCTAAAAAAGGGTAAAATCTAAAACCTAATCGAGGTCTGGAGTTGGCTAGTGTCTCTACAAGTCAACACAGACTTTTCCAATCCTCTTTACATGTTACCAACATTTGGTCCGCTGCTGATGTTGGGAATCTGATCCGCAAACGAATGGGTCATCCAGTGTCCATCCGGGAGCTGACCCTCTGTTTGGGACGTGGATGCCTCTTGTGCTCCTTCTGATGATGGACAACCAAATAAGAGGCATCAAAGTGATGGAATCCTTACACAACAGTACGGTACACCCCTAATTAATAATGGATAAATGATTCATGTTGTAACAACAAATCATTTTTATTGGCTCATGCGTTTAAATAAATCCTATTCTATATTCTGTTTGGGTTTTAACAGGAATTTAACAGATTTAGCCATCTGCTGGTGGTTACCTGAAGTTGCAGTAGATGAGAATGTACAGTGTCCGTTGGTCTGGCCGTCAGGCTGGCCTTCTTCCGCTCCTTTCTCCACATATGCTCCACCATAGGCGTCTTCATATCCGGGATCATACTGCTCTTCCTTTATTGCTAACCTCTTGGCGTCCTCTGTTGGTGTGAAAACAAAGGAATAATAAACTGGATGCCTGATAAAGCTTAACCAAACTGAATCTTGTAAAAAAAAGAAAAACGTTTACTCTATTGTCGATATCCTCTCTTCATGACTTTACCCAAATTTACCCACCTATCTTACATGTGTGTGTTATTAGTCATGCCCACCTTTAGCCAACTTAAGATCAAATGTGTAGTTGACCTCCTCAATCTCAGTAGTTTTTCGGAGGCCCTTCAGCTGATCTCTAAGCTCCCTCAGTTTGATGTAGAAGTGAACTTTGTCCTGAGCACGAGGAAACTGGGCACAGCGAGCGCTGGAGGAAGGCATTAGGTACAAGGCCTGTAGAGGGAAAGAAGTTATGGCCCCTTTCATGGACTTTGTGAAAGAAAATGTAATTGTTTAAAAACAGTTGACTGTGGAGAGTGAAGAGTGCCAAGTTCAATCGATAACTTATGAATTAAAACACAAAAAATTGAATAATAACCATATGCATCTCAGTTAAACTACATATAAATGAGTTCATAAATGATTTAGTTAGTTAGAATTAATAGGTAGGCGGGGCTGATGTTGATCCTGTCTGTTGGCAGCTTCCGTTGTACAGCACAAAGCTGAATTATTTCCACACTTTCATTGACATTCGGATCAAAAGTGAGGAAAGGTTTGATGGGTGAAGTTGAAAATTATCCTCAGCACAGAAATGTGAAATAATTTACCTAAGCACAAAATAATTACATCTAGTTTCTAAAATGAAATCAAAAAATTTAATTGGGGAACACAATAAATTATAAATGTGATATGTTTTGTGTATTTGTTTCCAATTCTAATAAAATGATGCATTAATTTCATAATGAGGCAGTAATGATTATGATATTAATCACAGTTTCATAAGCTATACATTCATTGTGTTATGTCCCTCTTTGGACAACAGACTAATCTGCCCATATATTTAAAAAACAATTGTATATAAGAATTTCAATTAGTCACCAGTATCATATGTGAAAATTTATTAAGACAGAGCTGGTAAGAAGAAGACATATCGGCATTGTCTTTATAAGCAAACACATTGAGACATTAACTGATATTTATTTGCATTTTATTGCTTTTTGTGTACGTGTTTATGTTTTTTCAGGCATGATTAATAGGTGGCATGATTGTGGATTTTTATTGGCAATAAAATTGCTAACAGATATCGATACTGGCCCACATTTTCACATGGGCACATCCCTGGTAGCAACACACAATTGGCAGCTCATATCAAACCCTTTATGTTGGGATATTTTAAATATTAATGTTATAAAATAAAATAAACTTTTTAATCGTCATACAAATATCAAAAATTAGACAGAGTGGTGGTTTAGATGTCCTAGAATTGTAATAACCCCTTTGGGAATTATTTTTATTTTTAGCAAAGACAAGAGTTTCTGTTCTCACCACGTCACAGTCTGGGATCTTGTGTGGCTGCAAACCAAATTCCAGCTTTTGTGGTTTTTTGCCAAACTGTTCCCTGCAGAACATTTCATAGATACCTGGAAAAACAATTGCAATCTTACATTGCAGTAAATCAGTTTTTCTCTAAATATATCACTAAATGATTGGTGGGGGCGTGGGGGACTTACATTTTCCATTGAACACAGCAACGAGGGGTTTGTACTTCTTCAACTTCTCCACAAGAATTATGCTTCCTTCTCGCAATTCTTTACTGGTGACACACAAAAAAAATAGAAAATAATGAAATGCATTTAAAGAAAATCTGAATCAACCAAATTTTTTTTATATTTTCAATTGGAGGTCTTATGCTTTTTTACTGTTAATCAGTTTACATCCGTACCTTGAGAGGTCTTTGCTACCCGGTGTAGCCCTGGCTACCATATTGGTGAAGCCCATTTTGTATTTGCCAGGCAGTGTTGTGTCGTGCATGTGGTTAAGTTGCTCCTCTGTAAATCCAGACAGAAACAGGCATTTCCCTGCACAAAAAAAAAATTTAATTACTTTGTAAATGACACTGATCCCCTAAAAACAACCAAACATGACTTTAGATTTCACCAATCTTGTTTAATTTTATTATAAATTTAATTCATAATGCCAAGCGCATGCAATAGTTTATAAGGTGTGATATGTTAGAAGTTGTTTATACTGCAGCTGCATCAGTACCAGGCAATTTTCCAAAACATTCCTACAGTCATAAAAACAACCATCTTCTATTAAAAAACACATGGCAATATCATTTAATGGAGTGTCAAAAACACCATAGGTATATCTCTTTATTACTATAATACAGGCATTCTCAAACAGTCCACACCCAGCCCAGAACACATTTTAATTGGCTTAGACCAGTTGATTGAACAAAAAAATTCTATATAATTTGATAACTTTAAAGGAATTTTTTTTTTAAATTAAAATTGACTAGATAAAAATGCATGTAGTAAACCCACTTGGATCAAATTATTCTGCCACTTAGGTAATGATTGTACAGTATCTATCGTGATTCATGTATCTCGTCTTCCTCTATACTGAAATGTAAAATCAACAACAAAAATTGAAGAATTAGCCTGGCTTTGACTGACAAATGCTTGATTATTTAAATATAAATTCAAAATGGGATGAATTTGCTAGGGGTGCCACGAGTAAAAAGTCCTACTGAGAGTCGTAAAAGAAATTAGAAACAATAATGAAACTAAGCTAAGTGTGATTTTTGAACATTTATTTAATTTAATAGTGTAGAAACGTTTTCATTTTTGTTACAAAACTTTTTTTTTATACAACTTTTGATAATTCAAAATAGGAAAATTGATAATCAGAACTTATTTTTAAAAACTTTTTTACATTTGCATTTCTGTTATTAGTTATGGACAGACCAAAGACAAAGTCTGAGGCATGTCATCAATCTACCAAATCAAAGTGTATAACACTATATCCCTGTAATGCACAAAATGTTTGGTGCTGATCTGACGATGTATTTTTGAAAAAACTGGAAAAATATTCTAGACAAATATTGACAAATATTCATGTCCACTTTGGTGAAACTCTGATGATGCATCAAGGAGTCCCGCATCCCTGTTAGAGGTAGATTAAGAACTATAATAACGAATGAAGTTAAGATTTTGTCGTATGAGGAAATTAGAGCCAAATGCGTTGCCATGGCGTCATGTCAGACTCTAACATGGCAATATCATTCACCTGTTTACCAACCTGTCTTCCTTTACTGGTCAGATTTTCATGTTTATTAGGTCACATGGTGTCAAATATTGACCTTCTCAAAGTAAAAAATAAGACTAGCTGTTTTCATTGGTCGTTGCTTAAGCTATGTCATCGTTTGACAATTTAAATTTGTGAGGTGATCACAGGGACCTTATAAAGAAAGTAATCTGCCTTTCTAAATCAAATCATATTCACTGTAGTTTCAGTTTCAGCATATGTAAAATACTTTTATTTTAGCTAACAAGTGTTTTTTTTTTCTTGTGGGAGTATAGAGGTAATAAATCCGCTGTTGAGCAGGATCATGTTAGGTCAGCAGGTGTTCCTTTAGTGTCCAAGAACTGATGGAGATTAAAGCGCCCCATAGAACAGTTAAAAGAGGCCAGATCCAATCTCTTACTCTTATGGTTCTTGAGTCCACTGGAAATTGTGTTTAGTTTTTTTGTTTTTTGCTGCTCTGGTGTGATCAATTGGGATAAGTGTAAGAACTGGGTGTGAGTGAGGTTTATGTATAAAGTAGCGTGGTCTTTTTAAGCACTGCTGTTCTGCTTTTTAAGTTATTTAGAATAAATAAATGTACGCATGTACATGATTTATCAGTTCTTACTACCATAATAAGTCAAGAAATATGCAGTAAGTCAACAATGTAAACTGTTCTCTAAGTGCACTGACTTTCGCTGGCCTACATGACTTTAACTAAGAACCTTAACTAGCATAGCTAGATTTAAAAAAAATAAAACGAATATGTCCGCCACATCGTTTTATTAATAATAAAAAATATATTTAAAACAAATATATCAATTGACTGTTTTGACAGAAAACAAAAAAGTTTTCATTCGCACTAACGCAAACAGAAACGGTACACATTGTTGTTTTGAACTCTTCAAAAGCATAGAAGGTCAGTGCAGGTAGGGAAGGGAGGTGACAGTGTAGACCCAAGGACACTTGACAAGAATACATGAAAGCACAGTGCAAATGTTTGCAGACTGTGATGCCAGAGACCCTAAAACGTATCACGTACAAACATCATGCAAGTAAAGAGGTTTCTCAAATCTGCACTTTGGTCTGAAATTTAGATATTTTGCTTAATTAATGTGGAGTTTTAATGAAGAAAAAAGGCGAAAATAAATATACACCCATTTCCTTTCTCAAATACCTGGCTAAAAGGTCTATAACTGCAAGTATTTGCTTGGCTTACAAAAGGAAGCTGAAACCTAAATAGAAAGTATTGTAATTAAACCTGATAAAAAATCATAAGGAGAATAGGTTTAGACTGCAAAACCGCAGTTTGTTCTACACATCATCTTTTAAATAATGTGGCGCTTAATCCATTTAGTCCTACTTTGAAACAAATTACAAATAACACTAGAATCATAACTCACAAAAATGATTTCCAGGACCTGGAAACCATCGACCAATAAAAGCTGCCATCAGCCCTGGGTTTATGCCAATCTGCAAACAAACAAGATGCAAGTTAGTTTAACAATACTTTACTCTATCCAAATACGTTATTTAACTAAATTAATCAGATTAAAAAACTAGACCTTACAATGACATAGTCCAGGTTGTAATCCAGCAGGTCGGGCAGGGTCTTTTTCATGACTTCTTCCTCTGTCATCCCTTTGAACCTGTCCACTTTCCGTTTTACCTTCTTGAAGCTCTCATCAATCTTCTCCTGTTTCCCGTCGCCCTGGGCTTCAGCAGCCTTCTTGGGTTTTGGACCTGGTTTAGCTTTAGGTGCATTTGGGTCCTTAGGTGGTTTTGGGACTTTTGGTGGTTTTGGGACTTTTGGTGGTTTTGGGACTTTTGGTGGTTTTGGGACTTTTGGTGGTTTCGGTACGCCTGGTTCCTTGGGTTGGGCTGTTCTACCCCTCTTTTTAGCTGGCGCTATAAGAAAAATGGTATTTAATGTAGAATAACTTTTAGAACAATATAATTGTTGGTCAGTGAGTGGATTGTCTTTACAAAACCTCTAGTTAGAATAGAGTCCTATAATGTAAGTGCAGCATGTTAAATTTCACAAAATACATTTGGGCACACATTCAACAAGCCAAACATTATATTATTATAGTTATAAACTTCAGGTGCAGGAATAAAGTTGATCCACTCAGTGACCTCTATGTGTTTATGTAGAAAGTGGTACTCTATATAGAGTAAGGAGATTTTAATTTTATTATTTGAGTCTTGACAGTACGTTTAGTCAGGTCAGCAGGTTCCATCTGTTCGATTGTTGGCTCTTGGTTGGCCATGTGCGCCATGGCTGTCTCTGTGATCGGATTCTCTGGGTATTGAAACTGATGTTGAGGGTTGAAGTTGGCGTACTGGGCCTGGAGAGCCTGAAACTGCTGGGCGGACCGAACCCTGTGTCAGAACAATATAAATGAAACACAGGGTTAATCACAACAATCTCAAGTTAAATGGCATTAGGATGGTCTAGGAAATAAAAGAGACCTTAACAAGAATCCTTGTTTAACCAATTACTGCACTTTGAGACCATTTAAAATTATATTTGATCACTCGAGAGTATACATTTAAATAGAAAAATAGACTTTGATGTTAACATAAAGTCTTTTAGCTTTAGACAAACTTCATGCTCTTCAGTATAAAGTAAAATTATAAAGTCAATAATTATTTTGGAAATGATACACTGTGTGCACAATTATTAGGCAAGTCTTATTTGTATTCATTAGGTAATCCAAAATGTTAAGCCTCAAACATGATGTTTAACAGATGTTAAACAACTCAATTTCTCACTTTTTTAATTTAATTTGATTGAGAATCATTAACAAAAAAATTTCCACAAACATTTGACTTTTAACGATGAAATAAAATCAATGACTGAGTTAACCTACCCACTGTTCAACAAGAGTAATAAGCCTTTAACTCATGGTGTCAGTCAGTTTTCCCCACTGTTCAGAGACATGGGTTGACGATTGAGATGCTTATGCTGATTGACTCGACTACATTATCTTGTCCTAAACTGATATTCCTAATCACAATTTGATGTATTGAAGTTCAGCATCTTAGCTACGAAAAAAAACAAAACATTTTTTTTCTAGCATCGAAGACAGTTATTGTATAAACAGGCCAAACAAATTACTGTTGCGCAAAAATTTCATGCATGGCAGTTTAGATACAACGTCCAACCAAATAGTGCATCCAGTGATTAATAGGGGCATAGTACCATTTTATAGCACAATCAAAAATTTTACTTTCAGTGTTATGAAAATGTATTTAACAGTCTATAAAGTCTATAAATTGGCCTCTGTCTCTTTAGGAAGCTGCTACCTGTCCAGTGATGTCATTTGTAACCATTTTTTACTATAAAGGAGCTTCATAATATAATAACACTTAAGGAAAAGGGCAATTCAGGATATTGTCCTGCAGTTTTACCAGATGTGACCAATTGCTGCTGCCACTAGCCTGCAGGAGCTGTGTCGGGAAGGCGTGGTTTATGGGACGTAAGCTTAGGTGGGGATTGAAGCTTCAGCTGGAGTAAATAGGTGGCACTATGTAGGAGCAACCGTTTAGGCACCCGCTAAGTGTCAGTAGGATTAAGCCAGAACTCGAGCAAACTATTGTGAAAAGCTTTTTAAAGGAAACCCGAAACATTTGAGCCAAATCCTTCGGTTCCATGGTAAAGCTGACAAATAGTGGGAAAATGAAGGCTAACTTCTGATTTTGAAGGCATTCACAAACCTTCCATGAATATTTTGACATTTAGTGAAAATAAAAAAAATTCTTACAAACTTAATCGGTTTAACTTAAGAAAGTGACAAAAAGTGAATAACCCTTTTTTTGTGTATGTAAGCCTGTGGTTTCAAAAGAAGTTGGAAAATTGTTAGTAAACAAATCCATGTTTTAAGAGAAGATCCTTTAATTATTTTTTGTTTTAGCCATATTGAAAATTTTTATATCACAGAACAATGCACTTTACTATAAAAATCAACATTCATGGTCCACATCCTACCCGTATATATGGTCATGACAGTGAATAGACAAACAGAAAAGGGTAAAAGAGTGCACATGCTTCTGTTTCGATTACAACTACATGTTTAGTGTTCTCACACACACACACACACACAGTCGTTTTACTTCCTGGCTATACTGGTGAGGAAGAAGACTCACCACTGATGAAGATATTCCGGGGAGACCACAGGCAGTGATCCATTCAGCTTTTCCTCCATCTTTAGGGTCTTTGGACTTTAGCAAATAAATCAACATGCACGTTGATGAAAAATAGCTGCTGGCTGTACATTTTGTTTAGCTTAAAAATTTAGGTATGAAAGTGAATGCACGTGCTCGGGTTTATATCGTCAAAACAAGCAAAAATTAAAGGGACAAACATACCAACAAACAATGGTGATGGATTATTTCAACATTTAACCAGCTATTCTTTTGATACCACTCTAACGAAGTAACCGAGAGAGGTTTCCTTGACAACAAAGAAGAGATGCTCGAGCGGTTGTCTTTTTTAAAGGCACTGCTAACACAATAACTAATTTTTAAAAAGGACTAAAAAGCGGTTTCAGAAGAGTTTTTTGGGAACATACCACTAAACCAGTTTTAAATTAAAAACCTGGTCTCATTTTGAGAGCAATGGCGAGTGCTGTTTACCAACAGTGCCACAAACACAGCTACAGCTAGCCAACAGCTAGCTGGTCGACTAACCTAACATGCGTGAGTGGTTTTGCTTAATTGAGAGAAAAGCTCGACAGAAACTCTACGCAATATACATCAATTTATTACAGTCAACATACCTTGTAAGGGGTAAGGTTTAAACTTGTGTCTCTTGTGATAATATCTGGTTATTTCCCATCGGCTTCACAATTCTACTCACAGCTTCAGCGGCGCTGCAGAGGCAACAAAGACGTGACAAGCCAACCCGTCAACTTTGACATGGGATAAACCATTACAAGGGTGAGAAAGTTTTGTTTTTTTTAAACATGGCGTTGAGTTTTGTCGTTACAAAAACTACCAAAACGCAAACACACATTTTACGACATTTCTGAGTAATTTTAGTCATAGAAGGTGTTTTATATTTGAAAAGCACTTTAAATTAGGGGGAATGTGTTCACGCCACAACCATAGCAACGTTGGTACGAGCTGTTCGAGATTTAAACACCGCGAGATCTTCTGCTATTGGTCTAGTGTTTAAACGGCCAGACTCAGGGCGCTTGAAATCATATTATTGTAACAAAACATTAGTATTCTTATGCGGATGTGTATCTGACCATTTAGCATTCTGAAATAATTGACCTTTTTAATTGTAATTATATAATATATCCTAAAATAGTGCTAGAAAATGAGAAATAACGCCATTTCCTCACAGTAGACTACAAAAAAAACATTACAACACAATATTTGTGGTCACTTATTTCAGAAGGTAAGTGTTGAATGACATAAATTTATTAAAGAGTAAAATATTGCAAACCATAATTTATCATAATGATGATGCCTTCCATATAACAAAAAGCAGAAAACAGAACAGTGCAATTTTGTTTTTATGTTAAAATTAGGAAACGTATGTTTCAGATAAGATTTTTGGATACTATAAAGCAACAGAGAAGTCTCTGGTTCAGGGGTGGCTCAACATGAGGGATGCTGTGGTTATAGTCAATATTTAGGATCCACCTGTGTGAAGCAGCTTTTCATTACTTCAGCCTCTCATTCTGAAGCTCCCCCAAATTCTTAAATGTATTTTGTTTCCTATAAAGACATAATAATGGTGCTCTAATTCCATAGATACCTAAAACCCAATGAAGTTATAAAGGTAGTCAACCTCTTCCAGTCTGTGTTCTTTTCGAAGGAGAAACATGGTGTACGCAGTGAAAACCTCATAAAAAGGATCTCCAGCTGCCCCTCATCCTCCACACATGTAACATGACAAACAGAAAACAGGATTGGTTTGAAGACTGGTATGGAGAGACGAAGGGACACACAGATCGCAACAGGTCCACTGCAGAACCCTGGCTCACACTAGGTATCAGACGGAAATCTTTGAACCTACCTCTCCCTAACCATCTTATTTAAACCTGATACAACACCTCTGGGACTTTATTTTCAGTCCATCTATTTCCAGTTGTCACACATATTTTCCAGTTCCACAAAAGTTTATTTCAAATCACGTAAAATGTCCAACTTTTGCTTCTAAAACATTCCCCAATCTATTTTACAACAATTATTGAATACATTTTCCCCAAATGGTAACTGTCCCTTTATTTCACTTTTTAGAAGTGTGTTTGAATTTTCTCCAACATACGTCAAAAACACAAGCAAGTCCTCTTTAGAGATGGTTTAATAAACCTGTGCTTACAAATAAAATATTATGAAACAATTATCCATGTATACAGCAAATAACTCATAAGATACCGTTGTATCAAAATACAAAATAATTCACTTGAAACAAATTTACAAGATGCAATAAATAGTATTACAAAAAAACCTAAAAACAGATAAGAGTAATAGAAAAATAGCTGTTATGGTTTTCTCATAGCATTTCCTCAGGTTCAGCACAGTCCTCTTTCAATTCATAATCCCTTTTGTTGCTCATATACCTTTTGGCTAGTTCAGGTAATAAATATTTTTAAGATGCAATCGTAGCTTTAACATTCCGCCTTCTGATTGGGCTTCTTCTGTAAAAACATGAAATAACAAACAAACAAACAAAAAAACACATTACTCATACAGAGTTAAATACTTAGGCCATCAAAAGTGATTAATCATAACCTCAGTGCAGTGTGACATATTTAATATCAACAAACACAATGTCAGTGGCAAGCACATAAGGCGCATTTCCATACATTAAAATCCCTTAACTGCAAGATTTTAAAGATGTCAGGCCTTTAAGAGATATCAAGCTCAGATGTTTCCATAACATGGGCTACACGGTCAGTTTTTCCCTTTGTCAATTCATACTTCCATTTCAAAACCACATATGGTCATTTTGTCCTTTTTTACTTTGAATCTGTAAACAAATCCCTGTGGGGTCATCAAGTCTTTTCGTTAAAAATATCGTGATAGATGGCCATGAAACGTCTCAAATCTCATGCTCTCAAAAATCTTGGATTACAATCTTTACAATCATATGTTTTGATTCTACAACTTCATTTGGACAAGTTGAGTCTTAAGAAAAAAACAGATGTGATCAAACCAAATCAATCTCCCTTTGGTACATATTAAATATTGGATTCACATTACTGCATTTCCTTACAGTGGACTAGAGATGATACTTATTCTATTAAGTAAAAGGTAAATTAGCCTTTCCTTATAAAGCTCCCCCAAATTCTTAAATGTATTTTGTTTCCTACACAGACATGGTTACAATCTATGTTAAAATAACCACAATACCTGTGTGCTACAGTAGTTGGCCAGTTGTCCTACTCTCCTCCATCTCAGCTGCTCTGTCTCTCTCCATCATGAAGCCCACTACAGCTTTCATATTCTGGATCCACTTGTTCTTCCTTTATTGTGATCCTTTTAGCATCCTCTGCAACACAAACAGATCAGCTGTGATTAGGAGTTTCTACCCTAAAGGTCATCTGAAAGCACCTGGCTGAAGCCGTAGTGCCATTTACCTTTAGCCAGATGCAGATCAAATGAGTATTGTGTTTCCAGCACCTCCCCGCTGGGTGCCAGGCCTTTCATCTGGTCACGCACTTCCTTCAACTTTATGTAGAAATGCACCTTGTCTTGAGCACGGGGAAACTGGGCACAACGTGGGCTCGATGACGGCATTAGGAAGCATACCTACGGTACAGGATGAATGTCATGGTAAGATTACTGAATGTACATGTGAGTGTTAAGATGAAATTTTCTTGACACGTACCGTTTCAGTCTCTGGGATTTTGTAGGGCTGCAGACCAAACTCAAGATTCTTGGCCTTTACACCAAAGATTTCCTTGCAAAATATTTCATAAATACCTGAAAAGAAACATAGAAAATGGTTGCACATTGATGCAGTCAGTGTTTCTCGTTTTAGTGATCAACAGGTACCCTTTTTTTTTTTTTATCACCTTTGCCATTAAATGCAGCGATTAATGGCTTATACTTCTGTAGCTTTTCAAGCAGTTGTCGACCTCCCTCTCGGATTTCCTTACTGGCAAACAGAGCGCAAAACAAACAAAACGTACTTTTACAACAGATATAAAAAGTCTTCTAAATGATGTTGGTATTTGGTATAAAAAAATAATAAAAATAAATGTATATATATATATATATATATATTTAAATATTTAATTTTTTTGTAATCAATAATAAGATATTATAAATGCATTTTTCCTATGTTAATCCTTTTGCAGAAGCTGTACTTCCTGCTGCAACTCAACCTTGCCAAAGAGAGCTGCTGGTTATCAACTATAAAACAAGCAGAAGGTTTTTTCTAAAACGAGCTGGAACACAGTTTCCCCCGTGCTGTCTCTCTATAGTGAACACTCACCAACACACACTAATTCAACCATGACTTCCTCTCTTGTAAAAACACTGCATATATAAATATTTACAATGACAAAAATGTCCTAACTTATAGGAAACTAAAATGAAAGTTCAATTCCTTGTTTGTTTGGCTGATAAAGCTTATTCTGATTCTAATCTAAACAGCCATGTAGAATAATATGGCAGAAGAAAGAAATCTATTACTTTCCCCTAAAGACGCAATAACATATTGTCAAATGGGTTTACCTGGAGAGGTCTTTGCTCCCCGGAGTGGTCCTCTCCACCATGTTGGTGAAGCCGATGCTGTATTTCTCAGGCAGGCTTTGGTCGTGCATGTAGTTTAGTTGCTGTTCTGTCAGACCAGATAGAAACAGACATTTCCCTGGGGCAAAAAACAAAACAAAAAACAAAACAAACCCACATTTGAAATTAAAACACACAATTAAGTTGAGTTGTTTTGTTTTTTTTACCTATTTTTCAACGTAGAGCAAACTAATATATTTATTTATGATTATGTATAATACACCAACACATAGCAGGTACATAAGCACACTGAAACTTACAAATCTTATTCTAGGAGGTGTGTTGAGCATTAGTATTTAGCCCCTTTTACTTTTAGTCCCCCAATTAATTTACAGTGCAAACAATTGCCTTCAAAAACACATGTGGACTATTAAACTTTTTAATAATTATCTTGCTTCAAAAATAAGATGGTGTTTTAGGGAAGGTGCAAAAACATCTTACAGAAGAACATCTGCAGTAAAACAAGCATTTCAAATAACAGATCCCGACTTGGTCCAGCTCGGTAAAACAACAAACATTGGCGTTATTTAGTCTATAGGTGGTAATAAAACAAAATTTCCACATACAGAAATGGTTACCCGGGTTGGGGTAATGGCGTCCTTTGAAGGCTGATATTAGTCCTGGGTTAATCCCAATCTGAGTAGAGACAGTTATGGGGTTACCATGGGAGCAAAATTACATTCCTCACTGTTGCAGAATCCAATAATATCAATAATAAAAACCTCACTATTAAAATGTCAAGATTGTAGGCTAGAACATCTGGAAGCGTTTTCGCCATTACTTCAGCAACACTCATGCCATTGAAGCGGTTCAGAAGCCTTTTTGCTTTTTTTGCAGCTTCAGCTTCATCCACTTCCTCCTTGATCTCCTTCGTCGCCGCTTGCTGTTTTGAGGGCCGACCTCTTTTCTTCTTTACCGGCGTCACAACTGGAACAGATATGTGCACAGCATAATGTCTTCTTTTTGGTTTGTTGTAGTAAAAAGAAAATATTGGAATTTACGACTGAAGAGCAAACTCCACCCAATAGCCCACCCACTTACCCTGAGGAGGGCTGTTGGATTGAAAGTTGGGTTCCTGCTGCTGGACCATGTGCTGATACTGATTCTCCTGGTGGACTGCGTGGTGCTGCAGGTTCTGCGGAGGCTCCATGAAGCTTGGCTGGCTTACCAGCTCCTGGTAATGGTTTGTGGCTGGAGGGTAGCTGTGGTATAACGGTTCCTGGTATTCAGATGGTTCCCTGTGGACCGACAGCTCTGCCATGACAGGCTCCTCCATGTAGCCATCCGTGTAATGGCCCAAGCTGTGATACTGCATCAAATGTTGGGCCTGAGGATGTTGCTGATTGGCCTGGTACCTGGAAAGAAGAAAGACAAAAGGAGGAAAAAAACAAACAAAAAACAAAACAAGCACAGAGAAGTATACGTGGAAGGCAAGGGAAACTTATGTTCAATGGCCAACAGTGTGGGTGAGGAAAAAAATGCATGTTTCCACAGGACACAATAATTACAAACATGCAATCAATGTACATAACTTTGTAGTCTGTTTATTTTACATAATTGTTTGTGAGCTCATTTAAGAAAGAAAACCATAACAGTGCCTTACAAAAGTATTCCTTACTATGTTTTTGTCAAAGAAATGAATTAATGTGAAAGAAAATACTGCACACTAAGCTGTAGTGCAGTGTACATTTAGCCCCATTTATGGTAGTACCCACTTTACAAAGCATTCTAATTCATTATTTTATTATCCTACCACCTAAGTGGATTTAATTCAGTTGTTTTTATTTTGATCCAGGTGTAAAAACTGCTGTTTTTTCATGTTAGATAAGTCCTACATTGAAAATCTTAAGGAAAAACGAACCGCTGATCACACCAAGCAAACCATCTTAATGGTAACACATGGTGGTGGTAGCATCATGCTGTGGAGACATATTTCTACGCATGAACCCTCACACTTAACCATTAAACCCACTGTAACAGCCCAACATGAGTCACAATCTAATGGTTGAGATCATATGAATATTCTTAAGCCAGAATGGTCCAGACAGGTATTTCACTTGAGAATCTGTGCCAACACTTTGAAAATTGGCGTACTTTTGAGGCCGAGTGAGCTTCAGCTATTTACAAAGAAAATTGACTAAACATTCACACAAATGTGCAAAAGAGGCACACCATAAGAGCTGTAACTGGCATTACAGCAGGGCGAGATAGCTCCACCCACGCAAAAGTTTAACTCAGGTAGAACTTACCCCCCTGACAAAACCAACACTAATTTAATGGCAAAGGCAGTGAAATTTAAAGCGATTTTGCCTCATAAACGTTAATTTTAAAGTAATACACCAGGTGTTTACGGCTGTTTGCCCAACACCACTGAGAAAAATCTGTATCAAACCCCAAACCTTTCTCAACTACAGGCAGAATGATGAAATAAAGTAATGTTGGTTGTAAGTGAAAAAGCTGCCTAGGATGCATTTTGCACTGGCAAAACTGGGCGAGTAATTATTTATTAGTACATAAACAAGCCTGAGAAAACCCCAAATTTCACACCTGCGAAGTAGCTACTTCGTAAGTAAGGAACGTAAAAACATCAAATCCAGCACAACTAACTATATGCACTGATCTACAATTTAGCCATTTAGCATACAAAAAGTGAGATATTTATTTGCAATCATCTTTGTACAGATGAACTCGGAACTACATGTTTCCCATTAACCATGTGTACCCTTCCCAAAATCCCTACCACCACAGCGCATTCGCAGCGATGAACCCTGGCAACGTTATCGAGGAAGTAACAGGGTTCGATGTTTCCAGGTTCCTTTTACCACTGGTCAGTTGCCAACAGACCTGGTGTGTTGCAGGACAGGTGAAGTCATGTCGATTTTAATAAAAGAAGGCGGGGCAGGATACAAATGCACACCACACTGTTCAGATGTTGACTCAATATTTTTGAAAGACACTGCATCTCTTATTATGTATTTTGAGTATATACTTATGTATATCATTGATTTTATGTTTCTATCTAAAGAGAAGTTAATTCCTCAGTTATGTCCCTTTAAACAACATGCGATTATTTTAACAGCGTTTATCCCCTCGACAATCAAAACAAAACTGAGGACGGGGCTTTAAAATCACATTTATAAACTGATCGTTTTGGTTATTTCTTTTGGTTTTGTTTTTTCTGATCTGCCACAAGAAACCCACATGTAAAGCCTGAATCCCGGATGTTTTATAGATTGTCTCCAACATGCATGAAAATGAGTGTGTGAGGGAGATAAGATGGGAAGTTCCCCCGGTCGGTCATTCAGCTCCAACATCAACTCACCACTGCTGAAAATAATCCGTGGGAACCGTCAATGCTGTAAAATGCTTTTCTTCCATATTATTAACCTATTTCCAACACATTAATATCACAGGTACTACTGCCAACACGCACCAATACGCATTAGCTTACAAAACAATCCCTCCACTCACCACACAAAGACGAGTGCTAGTAGCTAAAGGGAGAAAAGAGCTAAACTAGCTCTGTGCTAACAGCTATATTTACGATTGTACACAGATGTTCGGTAAGTTTCGGTCGTTCTGTACATTACCGAACCAAACACGTACTGGATTGTAGGAACATACCTGTCGTACATTCTCTGATAAAAGTTAAAATAAGGAGAAAAGGCAGCTACAACACAAAGACCATTTAAATGCTCAACATTTTCTTCTCTATCTGGCTCACTGGCGTTCTTCCGCCACCTAGTGCTAATAATGTAAACTGCAAGAGGAAACTTTGGTGTTTGTTACGATTTATAAACTACATTTACATATATATGTATATTACGTAAATACGGCTAAGGTTCCGAGTAATAGTTAGTACTGAAATATGGATAAAACCACCACCTGATTACTAAGCCCGGTCCGGAAGTCGGACATGTAGTCCCAAAGTCTTCCGCTAGATGGCGATAGATATTGATGTCAACACAGAAAGCATCGCAAATAAATAGCGTAGAAGAAAGTCGAAGGAAAAGATCGTGTATTTTGAGTAGTTATCACTTCGTAAACAAAATAACATCCAAATCTAAACAATTTCACATTTGAATTTTGTCCTCTCGTTTCAGTAATTTGATTTAAATTGATACTATCTCGTTCTGATAAGATTTCTCATATTTTGAGTCGTGAACTACTTTAGAGGATAACTGACGTGGGAAAGCAACAAATCCGTAAATAGATACAGAGTGAGAGGTCACTGCTGATAGATCGTTTAACAATTAGCTAAACATCTCGACCTGCGTGTCTCAATGACAGACAGCGAGGTTTAAAATGGTTAGAAATAGCTTTAAATAGCACCTTTTAGTTCATGTAATAAACAAGGTAAGAATGTAAAAGCTTTACTTCCTGTTTCTTCGTGTGTGTCTTAATTTACGGCGAATATAAATTTGTTTCTGCTTGCAGCACATGTATGTAACCAACACTGAATACAAATAATGAAGCCAAGAAGCTAAAAAGCTCAGGGGAAAATGTTTAAATCACCCTACAGGGCAATCCTGGAAGAAAACCTGTTAGAAACTGAAATGTTTAACTCTTCAAAAAAAATCTAAGACTTCTAGAGGGTTTCAATGGTAAAACAGATCAGATAGAAAGGCTGAACTAAGATCAATAATAATAAAACACAATATAGACAATGTAAATATAGACAGTAAAGGTCAAAAATGGGAAGTGGGTTTTGATGAGTATTAACATAAAAAAAAAATGTAATGATACATAAAATGAATAATTATTATAAAATGTATAGTGTTTATATGTAAACTACTTGTATGTTTTTGTGAAGATTTAAGGAGTCAATGCTCTTGAAAGTTAAGAATGATATTTGATTTTGAGAAGAGGCTGTTTGTAGTCTGATGCATCTATAGCATTAGTTTAAAGGGTGGAAGCTGTCTCTGGTGATGGTGATGGGAATGGTATAGATGTCCATCAGAAAGAAAGTACACAACCATCCTTTGAGCCTGCTTCAATTAAGCCTGGCGTCAACAAATAGCAGGAAGTGTTTGTTTCAGCCAAGCTTTTCCCATTATAATTAGATGAATAACTTTTTGCCCACAGGGTTTTGCCCATTACTCTGTAAAGATGCCAGCTGGCGTGTCCTGGCCTCGGTACATTCGGATGTTGGGAGCCAGTGTTCTGGCCATGTTTGCAGGAGCACAGGTTGTTCACCAGTATTACCTTCCTGACCTGGTAAGAAGCCAGTATGACTTTGCTGTCAATTCTGTTTTTTTATAATTTTGAACATTTTTGAAGTTCTGATCAGATGTTTGCACAAAACAAATGTCAAACTAATTCCCAGATAGTCTTTAGTCTTTACTTATTTAACTTTTTTTCCATTGTGGATTAATAATAAGGTCATAGGGTTTTTACACATAAAAAAAATATTTATTGAAAATGTATTGTGCATATTTTCTAATCTTATCACGGTCAATATTATCAAAAAGGTTCACATACAGACACACTAATGTCCAAAGCCAGGGTTTTAGTAATCAGCTAAAAGCTTTGTGAAAGGTAATATTGTAATGAAACATAGAAAAAGTTCCCAGAACATAGGTGAAAATGTTTTTAGTGTTTCATAGCGATAATTATTTCTACTACGACTGTAATTTCGGTACTGAGACAAATTGTTTTGTTTTTATTTTGTATTTCAGAGCATACCAGAAGTTCCACCTAAGCCTGGAGAGCTTCGAACAGAACTACAAGGTTATAAAGCAAGAGAGGAAGCTGCTGCTGCTGCTTTACGGAAGTTAAAGGAGGAGGAAACTGTGGACTGATGAGGATATGGATTTCCTTAAAAGGAAAAAAGAAGAAAGACTTTTACAGCTCAATTCTTCAGTGTACTTTTGTTATGATGGGATCTTTTCTGACAACTGTAAGAATAGTCAGAAAATAAATATATATGTTTGAGTAAAACTGGGCCAAAAAGACCTGCAAAAATATGGAGTAAGATCACTGTCAAAAGGATGTATGCACAACTCTAACATTCATATTCGTGTTTATATGTCCGTGTTGAAGCAACCATTTGTGTATATAGAGATATATATTGATCTTACCTGTGATGCTTCACCTGAGGCTGTTGCTCCACCCGGTCCATTGTCTTCCGCCATCTTTAAATTTGGTGCGGCTGTGTTTCATGAGATCACCGATTGATTACTCCGCCTCGTAACAATATTTTACTGGTACTCACAAAGGGGAATTCGTGTCCACAGAGAAAGGAGGATTTCATTGTCGAGTTTTATTCGTAAGACTTTGCACTCACAGCATTTAGATTCATACTCTCAGACTCACAAATATTTCAGCAGAATTATGGGTACAACTATATTGACATAAATATGATTGTTAGAGTTGTGCACGAACCTTTTTCACAGCGATCTTACTCCATACAAAAACTGAACCAACACATCAAATTTTCTCATCCTCTCGTCTCATTTATCATTGTTACCTCCAGCCTGCTTAAATATCGCTTAATCCAGTTAAAAATAATCTGTAGGAATTATGTCTTGCACAGTCTGGATTTTGAAGGAATTATTGTCATGAGAGTAATTATTCTGATAATTGATTCACCACCAAGCATAAAGAAATATTTCTTATTTTGGGAAGTTAATGAAAGCACTTGAGCGGAATTAGATCATATGAACACTTGTAGCATGGTTATAATATTCATTAAAGAGTATATTATATATATATATATATATATTTTTTTACTGAATCATACATTAAAATATTTAGATTTTTTTTCTTTTTAAGGAAAACAAAGGCGTACTTTATTAAGCCTCCGGAAAACAAGAGTAAAGTTACTGGTTTCAGCGTCAAATAAACGGATAAATACAACACATTAATATGTAGTTCCACAAGCAGCTTTGTTCCTGCGCCGCGTTTCTAATATTAATGCAATGTTATGTCTAATAAAGTGGGGATATAGTTGACTAAGCGTATCTCTAATAAAGTGGGGATATAGTTGACTAAGCGTATCTATGGTGACCTACACCAGATAGCGCGGTGCGCGCGCCTTTCCTGGTATCATAGCAACGTGTTTTAACAGAAAACGAGGGAAAAAATGGCGACCCAAAGAGAGGAAGAAGCGGAAGAATATCTCAGGAAACACAAGATTATTGAACTCATGGACAACTTGACCAGCATGCTCCTATTTTACAGACCTGGTTCGAGTTTATTAATTCCTTACGCACACAATATCCGTCTTATCTTTATTACAATAGCATTGTTTCCATTTCAACTTAATTTTAGGTATTCTTCGAATTTAAATGTACTTTAGAGATATGGTAATTCATCTTTTCTTTCCGTTTAAACTTTTATTAAAACGTTAAACAACCTGAATCTGAAGCACCAGTCAGATTTTAATTAGTGCGGATTAATTCGGATTTAATGACCATCCATTATCCAACCTGCTTATCATTGTAGGTTCACGGGGCTAATTTCAATGTTGGCGAATCCAAGTTTTGACAACAGCCAAAATGCAAAATTTTATTAATGAAATATTGATGATCATACTAAAATGGTATGCATGATCATCACCAGAGATAATGGGAATAAAAAAAAGGAGCAATCCAAGTTTTGTTAACAGCCAAAATGCAAAATTTTATTAATGAAATATTGACGATCATACTAAAATGGTATGCATGATCATCACCAGAGATAATGGGAATAAAAAAAAGGAGCAATCCTAAAAATGATTATATGTTATACATTTCTAAAACAACGATGAAGGTAGTGGCCAATTAAAAAAAGCTTTTGATATGATCAAAGTCAGAAATAGGCAAAAATGATCAGTCTTTAAGCACTAGCATGTACCAAGGGAGCATTATGCTGTTGGAGCAACAAGTATAAAAGAGGATTACCTCCACATTTCTCCACTCCAATTCAGTTCGACAGCCAGTGATCCCAAGCACACATCCATCTGGTTGATGTGTGTAAGACAGACCACTTCTTTAAGTACTGAAAATCCAAGATCCAAGCATAAAAGCTTGGACTATTTATTAAAACCAGCCAAATGACTAAATGATACCAATTTAGCCATTAAAAGTGGTCAAACCTCAAACAAAAATTACCCCAGAGGTTTGTACATAGGTACAGTACAAAATGTGTGAGGTCAAATTGCATCTGCTAAGGGCCATTTTCCATCAAAATTAAATGGCAAGATTGTATAAAGAAAAACAAGTAAAAAAAAAATCGAAGTTAATTACTATTATATGATACGTATAATGTCAATCTGATGCTGAAGTATTACAGTATTTAAAATTATTCTGATGATATTACCTTATATTTAGTGCTGATTGTGTCATTCAGAGAATCCCAGGGAGTTTCTCATTGAACAGCTGGAGAAGCTTAAGATTTCCCAAGAGAGTGGTGTAAGAGGGCCTAATCTCTTCGACAACTCCAACCTGGATGCAGTCTTTGGGATACTGGATCCCGCTAATCAAAAATATATCACTTTTGCACAGTACAAGCAAGGTGAGTGATGGTAAAACAGAACTGTCTCTCTACATAGAGCTTCTTGGTTGAACAGTTTTTTTGTTTACCATGAAACAGCAAAAATCTCGTTAAAGCTGTTTTTGTATTCTACTTTTAATTGATCATATATATTCTAAGATACTTTCGTTCAAGTTCATACTGGAAGTTATCAATGTTAAATTAAAATTCTATGCAAAGGGTCATACTTTTCACAAAACAGTTTTTTTCTCCACAGCACTGACCATGCTTGGCATAAAGGACATCAACGAATGCCCTGAAGGTGTAAATGAAGATAGAATATCCCATGAAACATTTAAAACTGAAGCGTGCGTGCACTTTGTCTGTCATAATATATTACATGTTTTGTTCTGTCAGCTAAGTTTTTTGATATTTCTTTTACAGGATTGATGCCCTGCAGAGAACCTGGGAAACATATGCACAACTCTAAATCTTTTCTCTTTCCCACCCATTCAATTGCTATTAGTTTATTTTGTTACCTGCTCATTTACTGTACATCTTAATGAATAAACAAAGAAAAACACAAACATAGAGTTCCTAAGCATGTATAAAATGCTAAAATTATCTGTTGAAGTTTTGCAGTTTTCATACTGATGCCCTTTTCATTTTGAAATAAATTACAACTAATATATATCGTCCAGTAACAACTTTTGTCAAATTATCTTTACTGTTGTTGAAACTCATCTGTGTTAGAAATTAATTTATATATATATATATATATATATATATATATATATATATAAATCAAGTACCTCACAATTCACGACCGTTTAATAATAATTATAATCATATTACTTAGCCATCTCATAACTATGGGCTACAATAACGTAGTGATCAAACTACCAAATAAACTTCCACATTTCTGAATATACATGACTGTTCTGTGTTGTGTAATTGTAAAAAAATAAGGCTGACGCTAATATAAATCACTCATGTTTAGTCATAGAGTAAAAATGAGGATGGCTTGACAAACACAACACATATAATCACCATCTGTTATAATTTAGAGCATGTGGGTTTTTCGGCAGAGAGTTCGGCGGGAAAAACAAAAAACAAACTATATCGGGGTTGGAAAAGGCGGATTTGAGCATAAACTGGTATGTGAATGGTTCGGTTGAAAATGGAGATAGAAATGAGGAAGACATGGATTTTGAAGTGTGGAAACCAGTGGGGAGAGGAAGAGGGAGAGGACGGGAAATAAATAAAACTGATAAAGGAAGGGGAATTGTTGATAATCAATAATAAACGAGAACTGGAAGGAAGTAGTTCAGAAGAAAAAAGGAAAGTTGTGAGGGAGGAATTTAAAATAATATTAGGACTAAAGAACGAGGAAGAACAGGATAACATCAGCCCCATTGTGGTGTCAAGAGAAATAAAAATAAAAAATGTTGAAATGGTAAAGATTTTGAGAGACGGAAACCTATTGATAGTTTGTAAAAATGAAGAACAAAAGAATAAGGCTTTAAATGTGTATAATATATGTAAAAAAAAATTATAGGAGAAAATTAAAAATTAGAGTGATTTATGGGATACCTTTAGATGAAGATCTTGATAAAATTAAGTGATTTATTGTAGGTGCAAAAGTGAATAACTTGAAGAGATTGTCAAAAACAATAAATGGAAAGGAGTTGCCACAAGACATCAAAATCGGTTATCACAGTTTTCAGGTCAGACCATATATCCCTCCACCACTTCGTTGTTGTCAAAGGTAAGGACACAGCAGCATTTTGTAAAGGAAAGCGGAGATGTCCAAATTGTGGTGCAGATCACAAGTTTGAAGAATGTAAAGAAGAAATACAAGAAAAATGTAACTGGAAGGCAACATAGAGTTATGTATGGAGGATGTGAAGTAAGGAAGAAGGCAAAAGAAATTATGCAGATTATAATGACTAAAAACATAAGCTATGCAGAAGCAATTAAAAATGCGAAGGAACAGAAAACAAGAAAGGTTGAACAAACAACGAGTCAAATTCCACAGCAAAGCAAAGAGCAGTCAGAAGAAAATGATACAATATCAGTAACTGTCAACTGCACTGACCAAGCCAAGCATAAAACTGAAAAGATTAAAATAATAGTGAGAGGAGCTGAAAAGTTTTTGGGGTTTAAAGAGGTATCACGGGAGAACCTAAACAAAAAGTTGGAGGTAAATGGAAGACCAGGACCATCTGGTGAAAGTAGTTTATGTTAATATTACAGTGGAATGCAAGAGCTTTAATTGCTAACGGACAAGATCTTAAAGGTTATATTGATGGTCTTGAGGAACAACCAGAATTTTTTTGTGTTCAGGAAACATGGTTAAAAACAACATTAGATTTTGTGATCAAAGGATATGATAGTGTAAGAAGAGATCGACAGGAGGGAACTGGAGGAGGATGTGGAATATTTATAAAGCAAGGGATACAATAGCAGGTATTAGGGAAAGGGAAAGAATTGGAATATATAGTAATTGAGAACAAGAAGGTAAATTAAAAATAATTTTTATAACCCATGTAAAACATTATCAATTGAAATAATGGAGGAGTTAAATGAATATTTGAAAGGAAAATTGATTTGTTGTGGGGATTTTAATGCAAATAATACATTGTGGGGTAAATGTAATGATAAAAATTGACATGTTATAAAGTAATTAATGGAAATAAAAAATCATGTATGTATTAATGATGGGAGGGGAACAAGAATTAATGTAAGAACAGGGATGGAATCGGTTATTGATTCAACAATTGTATCAAATGTTTTAGCTGGTATTTGTGAGTGGTTCATTGATAAAAATTCAACAATAGGTAGTGATCATTATCCCATTACAATAAGAGTAGGATTAACTTTGAATAAAAAGAATATAAAGGTAAATAAAAAACTGAATTTTAATAAAGCCGACTGGATTAAATTTAGACAAATACACTTAGAAAAAGTAGATATGAGAATGGATATAAATGATGTACATTTTAAAATTTGTCATAAGTTATGTCAGATAATTCTGTAAACAAAGTACGGTGTAAAAATGATAAGAAAAAGGTACCATGGTGGACAAATGAATGTAAAGAAGCAATAAAATTAAGAATTAAAGCATTTAAACTACCTAAAGATAATCCAGTTTATAAGAATTTAATTGATTATAAAAGAACGCAAGGAATGGTAAAAAGAACAATTAAGAATGCAAAAAGACAATATTGAAGAAATTTTTGTAGCACAATAAGGAAAAAAACAAAAATAGAAAAAATTTGAAAATAATTAAAAGAATGAATGGCATAAAGAGAGAGAGTTTGAATATCCTGCATAAAAATAGATAAAAATATAATAAAAGATGAAGATAAAGTTAAAATTCTGGCAAGAACATTTAGTAAAATTCACAGTTCAAATAATATTAGTGAAGAGGGAAGAAAAGGAAGAGAAAATACAAAACTTAGTTTTGAAGAGACAAATAATTTGTTAAATATTGAGTTTACAAAAGCCGAATTGAATTATGCACTTAAGGAGACAAAAAAATACAGCACTAGGTAAAAATCTAATTTGGTATAGAATGATAAGACAAATCAGTAAAAAAAATCCAAAGATATAATATTGCAATTATGTAATAAAATTTGGGAGGAGGGAAAATTACCGTTGTTTGA
>JAVLVB010000169.1:983206-1018312 GCA_032876305.1 Orestias chungarensis | reverse complement strand
ATATATATATATATATATATATATATATATATATATATATATATATATATATATATATATATATATATATATATATATATATATATATATATATATATATATATATATATATATAGTTGTATGTAAAGGTCGTATTTATTTATAGAGCATGACAAACCACACTCCACATAAGTAAGTGGCAGTAATGCTACTATAAGTTTGTTGCCAGCCGCCAATAAAATCCAACAAGAAGAAGCGCATTGAGTTGTTGAACGCTCACCGGAAGAGGCGTGGTCAGGAAGTGACATGGCCGCCTCCTTTGTACGGCCTCTCGCGGCTCCTCGGTGACTTGTAGGTTAAACTAGTTTGTGGTTTCCAGGAAAGTTTGGCGGGTGTTTGTCGGGACACCAGGCAGTGCAGCCAAGCATGGGCACCGTCCATGCACGGGTAAGGAGCAGCCAGCCGGCTGGGTGTCGTAGCTGGGACTCTGACCTCTCTAGAACACTTACCGGGTATAAGAGCTTTTTCTGTGCTGGAAGGAAACGCCCAACCAGTTTCACCCAGCTGGGATATAACTGGGCTCTTTTACTGCATGAGGAAATGTATCTCCTATTAGACATTGTTTAATTTCCATAAATTCATGTAAAACACAAGAACAGAAAGAAACTGCTTATGTTTTGAGTCTAATCTAATAATTAATGGATGATAAATGGAACTATAAAAGCAGAATCTTTATTCTTCTGCCCTAAACACTGTTTGAATATTTTTGTTCAGAAACAGTTTAAAAGAGCTCCTATACTTAAATGTATAAAGGGATTTTATGTTGTATTCCTTTAACCTTTTAATCTCTATTACCCCCTATTGTTTTGTGTATACGTTTGTATAATGCTGTTTTTTGTAACAGTAAGACTAAAGTTATTCCTAAAGCAGCCAAGAATAGTGCAGAATTTTGTTTATTATGCTTGAATACCATTGTTTGTAGTGTATTTTAGTATTGTACATTTTCTTCAGAGAAATAATAAATGCATTTTTGGGAGTTTTGTACTGCTAATTGTGAAGAAGAGTGACATTTTGTAAGTGGAAATCATCTGTTTTGTTTATGTTTCCGTGTGACATTTTTCCTTTGTTTTTGGTGTGTTGATCAGTGAAACTGTTCTGTTTTGTAGTACTAACGATTGTTTTATGCATTTAATGTGTTCGTTTTAAAAAAGCACTGCATTTTTTGGGAGTGATTGATTCTAAATGCTCCTCTCATATTTTGTTTCTGCAGAGCCTCGACCCTCTGCCCATGCACGGGCCAGAGTTAGGTGTTCAAGCAGATGACATTGAAGCTCCAGAAATTGAACGGGAGCCAAAGCAAGAAGTTCTTGAAAACAAAGATGTAAGGATGCAATTCATAATTGTGTAAAGACTTTCTGAAGCCCTTTTTTGATGTTACTTTGGTTTCTCTTTTATAAGTATGTATGTGGCGCTCTTTTGAATTTTGTTTTGGATATTCGTTGTTTCAGACCAATGTTTTTTCTGTTTTTTCAGGTTGTTGTTCAGCGAGTGCACGTTGATGGTTTTGGAAGAACTAAAGAAGATCTGTTGAGCTATGAAATCGCTGGAGTATTCAGGGCAAAAAACCTGATAGAGGTGTGTCCGCTTAATTCCAATTCGTAATTTATTGCTTGTTTGTTTCCTACCTGTTTGGAGCAGTCGCTGGCATCGATATGCGTATGTTTCTGATGCAGGTGATGCGACGGTCTCATGAAGCCCGACAAAAGCTGCTGCGTCTCGGGATCTTCAGAAAGGTGGAAGTTGTTATCGACACCTCACGAGGTACCTTCCATCACTGTGGCCTTTTGGGAACACATTTTTCTTATTTGGAAGAACATTTTCTGTACATAACATACAGGACATTGGTTTAGGACTTGATTTATTTTTTCTTCAGGTGAAGATGCCCTCCCAAACGGCCTTGACGTGACCTTTGAGGTCACTGAGCTGAGGCGTTTGACAGGCAGCTATAACACTATGGTTGGAAACAACGAAGGCAGCATGGTCAGTTTTTAAGCCAAGATGACATTTATGATTTTTTTCCCCTCAGTAATTTTATGATAAACCTTTTACCTTCTGTCATTTCAGGTACTTGGACTCAAATTACCAAATGTGTTTGGTAGAGCAGAAAAGCTAACATTCCAGTTCTCTTATGGTACTAAAGAGACATCCTATGGGCTCTCCTTCTTCAAACCCCAACCAGGACACTTTGATCGCAAGTAAGATAAGAACAGTTTTTACAATAAAAATTGTTTTCAGGTCAAACTAACTTCACAAATGTGTGTAAATAATGTGCATCATCATAACTTCAATAGGAGTTCTTTTAGGATCCAGTGGGACTGTTTCAGATTAGTAAAAATGGTATTTAAAGCAGTTTTTTTGGTCTCAACCAGCATTCAGAGTTTTCTGATAAGTTGTCAAATGTTTTGTCAATAACCCCCTATGCGTCTTTCACAATAGCTCCAGGAGAACATCTAATTTTCTCTTTTCTTTCAGCGTCTCTGTTAATTTATACAAAGTAACAGGTCAGTTTCCATGGAGCTCACTGAGGGAGACAGATCGAGGCATCTCTACAGAGCTAAGTGTAAGATCTTTTTCTAAGTGCTGTATTTAGATGTTTTGTACAATTAATTGTTCTGTAATGTCTTTCTGCCTCTGCATAAATCAGGGTCAGGAGCTTACTATTTGTTTAAAAGCATGGTACAGGTCAAGCTAAATGATCATTTATTATTGCAATAATAAAACACACGTCTTGTTTCACACCTACCACATTCAGTTCCCTTTGTGGCAGACCAAACAAACCATAAAGTGGGAAGGGGTGTGGAGAGAGCAGGGCTCTCTGGGTCAGACGGCCTCTTTCGCCATCCGTGAGGAGAGCGGTCATTCCCTCAAGTCGTCCCTTTCGGTATTCGTCTTCTCTTTGTATCCAAAATAATATGCTGTGAGATCAATGATGGCTGTTTGGTTGCAAAAAATGTCACTCCAGAGAATTGCATTACTTTTAAACAGGTCTCATTAGTTTGTTTATTATTTGGATTTGATTTTTTAAATGGTGAAAAATGAAATTTATAAGAAGATGAGGCAATCTGAATATTATTACCGTCTACAATGTGTCAATTTGTTTTCTAGCATGCTATGGTTATTGATACCAGAAACTCCTCAATCCTTCCAAGGAAAGGTGGATTACTGAAGATTCATCAGGTTTGGTCTACACTGGAAAAGTTGCACTTAGAACTTAAATGCTGTATGACAACAATCTGATGGTTGTTGTTTGTAACACTAATGTTTTGTGTTTGTATAGGAACTCGCTGGTTACACTGGGGGTGATGCCAGTTTCCTGAAGGAGGACTTTGAGATTCAGCTCAACAAATCTCTCATTTTGGATTCTGTAAGATTTTAAGATTCAGGTCCTCCGTCCACTGATCAATGATTAGCATCCAAAATTCAGTTTTAGGCAGATTTGATTGTAGCAGAATATAATATGAAGATTTGCTAATTTTATCTAATTGTCAGTGATGGGGGGGAAAGATGTTCCCCTTGGTGAATTTCATCAATTTTTCTGTTGCTGTAAAACTTAATCCTAATTGTAAGATAAAACATAAACTGGGTTAATAAAAAAATGCAGTTATCAAAACTATCCTGACATGGGAAACAAACACTCCTGTGTTTTTTTTATTAACTTTCCTGACAAAAACAAATAACAGCTATAAACCATAAATTAAGAATAGTATGGATTATCCAATAAACACCAGCAAATCTAGTCAACCACAGACTAAGGAATGCTACTGGCTTCTGAATGTCTTTGTAGAAAAGCAATAAAACTGGTAAATTAGCAACCTTTGAATTGTTAACGTGGAATTGTACTGTTGATATAAGTACATATTTGGTTGAAAAAAAAGAAAAGAATCAAAATTCAGTTTATAAGAAAATCAATTAAAGTCATAGAGCTTTACAAATCAGTTTGAAAAAGTTTCCAATCTAAGGAACCCCAGCAGATTGCATCGAGTCATTAACTTGCAGCATTCACTCCTCTGGAATCAGCAAATTAACAATTTACATTTTAGCAGAGGGTCTAACGAAATAAAAAAGTCTGCTGGGAAACTGTTTATATCTACACATACAGAGTTGAATTTGCCTTCTTATATAAATCTATAAGATTTATATAAGAAGGTTTGTCCTCTCTTGACAAACTTAAAAGATGCAGATGTCTTTAATTGATTTTCTGTGAAGTGCCTTGAGACGACACCTGTTGTAAATTGGCGCTATATAAATAAACTGATTCTTGAAACTGATTCTTGATTCTTTCAGTAAAAATATATTTTATACAATGCAATATGTAAATGACGCTGCAATGAAGATCTATTCTGCTTATTAACAATTTCATTTTCTTCAGGTTATTTCTGCCTCATTGTGGGGTGGACTTCTTTTACCCATCGGTGATAAGCCAACATGCATTTCAGACAGGTACATAATGCAGCAGTATAGAGAATGAAAAGTATAAAAAATTATTTGTATTTCCAGCTTTCATTATCCATCCAATTGTGTAGGTTGTATCTGTTCATCCTTCCATACCATCCCATCTGTTAACTCACATTTTCAAAATCAGTTAAAGTTTGTCAGTAGACTCAAAGAACAGAAATCATTTCCAACTAAATTATATTCGCAAATTATAAATTATATTTTTCACTTTTTAGGTTTTACCTTGGTGGCCCCACCAGTATCAGGGGATTTAGTATGTACAGTATGGGTCCTCAGAGTGGTGGTAAGACATAACCTTTGTACAGCTACTTATTGGTTATTTTTGAAAGATGATGTTTAACTGTAAAGCTGTTGTACTGATTTCACTGCCATGACAGGTGATTTCCTGGGAGGTGAAGCTTATTGGGCGGGCGGCCTCCATCTCTACACACCTCTACCCTTCAGACCTGGCAAAGGTGGTTTTGGCGATCTCTTTAGAACCCATTTCTTCCTTAATGCTGGAAACCTTTGCAACCTTAACTTTGGTGAGGAGAAATTCGGAAACAGAGTTTTCTTCTTTTTTTCCCCCCCTATCTTTTTGACTGAGATCGTATGTTTGTTTTTATCAAGGTGAGGGTCCTCACCCACATCTGAAGAAACTGGCAGAATGCATCCGCTGGTCATATGGATTGGGCCTTGTGCTGCGTTTGGGGAACATTGCCAGACTGGAACTGAATTATTGCATTCCCATGGGAGTCCAAAGTGGAGACAGGTAACAATTTTTAGACAAATTATTTTATTTTACACTAATGACACAAAGCTCTAATATGACAAAATCATATTCTGCTTAGTAACTGTGCAGACACTATTTTTAAAAAGCTTCTGCCTGTCAGAGGTACACTGAAGGCTGATAATGTATTATTTTGAAGATTTTATCTGTTTCTGTATCATCGTAGATTTTAGTTGAGCTCCTTACAGGCAGACCAGGACAAGCCTTTGTGAACCCCTAGTGACACCTAAATTTAAAGTTAGTCATTCCAACCTTTGATTTAAGAACATTTGTTGTAGTATCCGTTTGTGAAATACATTAAGTTAAGAGTTTTAACAAAAATAATCATTTTTGGAGACATGCTATTTGCTATGATGAAACTATGGTTAAACTGTAGCGTCATAAAGAACATTGGAACATTTAAAAGGGAATGCTTGTACCATCCTGAGTGTGAAGTATAGGGCAGTAGCAGATACTTAGGAATATTTGTACATTTACGATTTTTCTGAGTTTGAAGACTTCAAGCCTGTGAAATATTCTTCCTTTCATTATTGTGGATTTTAGCAAATAGAAATAACTCCAGGTATTTAATGAGAATGAATCTAGCCTAATTTGACTTCATTATGTGTTAAAACAATGTGTGTCTTTTTTTATTCAGTGATTGTTAATTTCTGATTTCTGATGGACTGTTTTTTTCTACAACATATTTTCTAAAGAAATCCAGAAGTGTATTAAAATAGTTAATATATTTTTTGCTTTCCTTGATTAAGATCACAGAACTATTTTCTGTTTTCCTTACAGGATATGCGATGGGTTCCAGTTTGGAGCTGGCATTAGATTCTTGTGAAGCAACTAAACTTTTATCAGATGTATTGAAAATTTGCTTGTACAGAATTGTTAAATAAATTATTAGTTCAATAAAAGGTTCTTATCCGACTTTGTCCAAATCAGAATGAGAATCTACTGTAATCCACAGTGTCAATCTTTGCCTTAGCCATCCTCCCTTGTAAATAAGACTCTGGATAAAGAAGGTAGTGTATCTGTATAGTTGTATTTTTCATATAGGTTTTTCTAACTTTATCCAGTTTTTATCTAAAAAGAATCATATACTTATGTTGTGGTCTGAACCTGTGTTCTAGTTCCTGACCAATAAGTGGTGTTTTTTTGTTTTGTTTGTTGATCTTGTCAAATATATATTGATTTCCATGTGTTATTTATGTCTTAGCTATGCTAAGACTTTTCTAATCCTTTTTGAGTATTACACAATTTTGGTGTATTTTGGTTGGCTTTCTATTTTTCGGATGGTATGTTTCGAGCAGGTGTGGATTTGCTATCTAATAAATAGGCAAAGAATATTACAGCAAAGATGGTAATTCATACCCTTGCATCGCTCTTAAATTGTGAGGGCGTTCAGAGATGGACTTGTGTGCAGAGTCCTTTTTATCGTTGTGCTTTTGCATAACACCAGTGTTTTTAAACTTAAGGTTACTAACTTATGGCTAGGCATTTTCCTTTATGTGTTAGATCATCATCACACTACCACGAACATGATTTACTTTCTTTTGGACAAAAACTTTTTGTCCAAATGTCTTGTAAGTGAACAAAATATGTTCCTAATAGTCTTGGAATTTGGTTCTTTAATTGCGTTCACGTGGGGCATTAGTACAGACTTACTGAAGGAATGTAGCCTGGGCGTGTCTTTTTAAAAGGAGACCTGCCTTTCCAAGATATATGGTACGTCACACCTAATTGGGGATTAAACAAGGGGACAAAGCACCCGGTTCTCTTTTAGGCATCTTTGATGTTCCTGATGATCCGAAACCTTTATGACAAACAAAAACTGTAAAAACCTGTCTGGAGACTATCACTTTTACAGGTTTTACCTGTAATATATTTGCTAAGACACTTTCAAAGCCCAACACTTTTTAGGTGCAAATATACTTACAAGGTGAACAGAACCTCCTTAGTCTTCCACTAATCATGTCAAACATGATCAACACATCATTTTCTGTACTTCACTGAACCGTTTTACATTGAAACCAGTATGTTAGGTAAACAAAACTAAATGTTTTATAACTAGAACAAAGCAAACATCTTTTGCTTTTTTCCCAGGTGAATTAAGGTAGGTTTGAGATAACACTGAATTTTCATTTTTTCCCTCATGTTATGACTAATATTCATATGGTATTATCTATAACACTGTTGATTAAATTGAAAGACCCAGGTTTAAAAGAAAAACAAACAAAACATACACCTATTTTGGTCGTCAAACCGAATTTGCCACTCAAAACATGGCGGACGAGCTGACGCTTATACATCACGTGCTACCAACCCTTACAGTACTCTAATGAGGTGCGCATGCGCAGGGCTTCCTCTTCCGTAGCCATTAGGCCAGAGAGAACATTGCGGGAAAACGAGACGTACGGAGGGGGGAGGAAGTTTCCTTCACGGTTTTCTAGAAATTTCATCCTCACGTTTCTTTTGCTTTCACTGTACTATTTACCATTACGACGGTCCTTGGCGTGTAGCAAACCCAAAACCGAGCTACAGGCGTTCTGTCGGCTATTATCAAGGCTTCTTTCCCTCCCGTGCTATCGTCAGCGGTCTTCTCCGAGACTGGGACGCACGCTGATGGCGGCGGTCACAATCGAGGAGCTGTATCGGAACTACGGTATTCTCGCTGACGCTAAAGACGACCTCAGCCAGGTGAGTAAGGGACGCCCGGCTCGGTTCTAGATTCTGCGCTGCTGTTAGCTTCTTTGTGGTAACTTCGTTGGGCTGCGTTGCTTGGATTTAGCTGGTTCATTTAAGCCGCGTAGCCGGTTAGCAACAGCAGCTAGCTACAACGGTGACCAGGCTAATGTTAATGGTTCTGCGGTGTCGACCCTGACTGCGAAAACAACATTCCTCATAATTTATAGTATGAAAGCATTTCACCTTCCCATTTCCTTTCAAATTACTTATTCTTAATTCCTTTTGAAACTCATTTAATTTCAACACATAGTTTTAATGGCGCCATGTTTGATCCTTGATACGGTTTCAGGATTTGAGCTTGTTTCTCGTCAGTTTGTCAAACATTATGGAAGTTACTGTTATATTCTTTTCTATTTTTAATAAAACGAACGTTACCTACAAACTACAGCACATTAAACTCTTAATAATTTTGAATAATATATTAAATGGCACCTCAGGGCTGACAGCCATGCACACAGGCAAGAGAGGGACTGGTGGAGGAAGATGGAGTACCCGAGGATTGCATGGTCTTACAAAAAGATACAAACCCGGGAAAGATAATCTCTGTTAATTTACTTGTTAAAAGTTTTGAGCCAAAGTTGCTAAAATTGATTTCTGTAATACCTTTAATACATCGTCTTTGACAAATACTTTCCCCCCCATTGGTTAGAATTATTGTCATTTCAAACAATAATTTTATTAAACCAAAAGGCAGTGGAAAGTAACTAGTAAATAACATTTAATACATCAAAAACTAATCTGTGTGATCAGAAAAATGGATTTTAAGGTTGCGTTCTCTTTTCAAAATCATATAGGTGCATCCTTATATTTTAAACTGAATTATTTCCCAATTTACATCTGCTCATTTTTTATTTATTTGTTTTTGCAAACACTGGCTTTTTCCGCAAGAACAAAAAGATCCTTTAGAGCCTAAATATTTTTTTTGGTGTATATATCCTTCATATTATCAGATTCCTCAAAACTCCAGCATGCAATATCAAATCAAATAAAAATCTGTTTTTGAAATCACGTACAGCCATTTTTTGAAATAGAAACTGCAGGGGTTGTATATCATGTTGAGGTTTTATCAGCCACAATATCTAATTTTTTTTTTTATCCTGCAGCACAAGGATGCATACCAAGCGATCCTGGACGGTGTGAAGGGTGGTCCTAAAGAGAAGCAACTGGCAGCACAGTTTATTCCTAAATTCTTCAGCAGCTTCCCAGCGTTGGCCGATGCAGCGATTAATGCCCAGCTTGATCTCTGTGAGGATGAAGATGTATCAGTAAGTTGCAAAAAAAGTTACGTTATTAAATATGCCTCTATGGTAATGTCAACTATTTTAGTATTTTGTACCTACTACATATTTTTTCAGTAATATGGGTTTGTTACAAGCGTATAAGAGCTTAAGTATTCAGTTTAGAGCCTGTTGCCAGAAATGTCACTTGTAACTTGACTGCAGGTGATCTAGCATTCCCGAAGATCTCTATGCTGATGGAGAAGACAGTCACTGTGACAACTCATTAATATTACTGTGAAATGCCAACAGACCTTTATAATCCTTTAACCCTCTAAGCACCAAAGTCGCAACATTGCTGAATAAAAGAGGCTGTATCTATAAATGTGATGTCGAACCTTACTACTTTTCACCAGGAATTAGGGGACATGGGCCTGTAATCTGAGCAGCATTTGTGGATGTGGTTCTATTCAAAGTTTTTGAGTAAAAAGAGTTTGTTGAACACCCTCCCGCGCAGAGAGCGAAAGAGCGCTTTTCGTTTTACTCGTGATGCGTGGAAGCATCCTGCAAACGGCAAGCAGGGGACGTGGTCGGGGTGGCAGAAGGGCCAATAACACAGCGAATAGGGGTGAATAAAGTGGAGATGAAAACAACTGCAGTTTTCGTGGCAGACACGGGCGAAGCCGCGGAAAAAAACACAGCTAATGGTGCCGTTCAATGCCGCCCCGTAATTCACGGCGGTGATGATGGCTGGCAGTTCTTGACAGAAGAGGAAGAGTATCAAAAGTGGATGCGCAAATTTTGATGCGCCTGTTGGTTATTGTGGAGACGATCTGACAAATTCTGAGCCCATTGGTTTCATTTATCTTTTTCTGAATGATTAATTGACATTTTCCAATTTGGCCGCCAACTGTTGATGTCACAATAATCTGATTACATGACAAATCTACTTCTATCTCAAAGTTAGGTTCATACTGAATATATTTCTCATTGACAGTAAACCTTTATCTCACACCACTTCAAAGTTATAGCCTTTTGACACGTTGATATCAAAATGGAACATTTTCCAATATGGCTGCCATCTTGTGACATCATAATATGCAATTTAGATATAAATAAATTTACTCCCATCACAGACTTCAAGTAATGCTGAACAGTTTTCTCACTGACAGTATTACTTTATCTAGAACCACTTTAAAGTTATAGCCTTTTGAAATCTTGATATCAAAATTGTATATTTTCTTGAAAAAACTCCGGCGCCTAAAGGGTTAAAACTATGTGCTGCTTGTTTTATTCCATGACTAAAATATTAACTCTGTCTCCGGTCAGATTCGACGGCAAGCCATTAAGGAGTTGCCCCGGTTTGCAACAGGGGAAAACATTTTCAGAGTTGCTGATATTCTGACCCAGCTCCTCCAGACAGGTATTGCAGTGATGTGGATCACACTTAAGTTGTAGCGGCTCACAAACCACTTGATAAAAATTGGGTCTCATAATATTTGTCTGTTGTTCTCCTAGATGATACACCAGAGTTCAACCAAGTGAATGCAGCACTGATTTCAATTTTCAAAATTGATGCAAAGGGTAAGCTTGGTTTGGAAACAAATTTCTAATAGTGGGGCTTCACAATGTAATATGAGAATTTAATCATCACAATATCAGTGCTCACACTTATTTGTTAGTGTAATGTAAGACTTCTGAAGTTGTATTTTTCACATTAATGCTGCACACAAATCTCATCAAACCTCCTTGGTCATCCAGGTACGCTTGGAGGCCTGTTCTCGCAGATCTTGCAGGGTGAGGACATTGTGCGAGAAAGGGCCATCAAGTTTCTGGCCACCAAGCTGAAGACCTTATCGGAGGAGGTCATGACAAAGGAGGTGGAGGAGTATGTCTTCGCTGAGACTAAGAAGGTTTGTGTTCCGGGGATTTCTTTTTGAACATTGCTCTAAAAGATAACTCGATGTTACACAGACTGTATTGATTTGCAAAATCCCTATCTAAATATTCTGTAACGTAATGAAACTGCCTTGATACTTGATTATGTTGACCATTTTGGTTTTGTTAGAACAAAAACGGCTAATCTTCTCGCTGCGTCCTCAGGTGATGGAGGATGTCACAGGAGAGGAGTTTGTGCTTCTGATGCGCATCGTGTCTGCTCTGCACATGCTGCAGACGGTAAATGGGCGCCAGCAGCTCGTGGAACTGGTGGTGGAGCAAGCTGACTTGGAGCAAGCCCTTAATCCTGCAGACCCGGACGCTGTGGACCGGCTCCTGCAGTGCACTCGGCAAGCTCTACCTTTGTTCTCTGTAAGTGTTACAAGATGTTCAGAAGTCCGATACAAACTGGGTGTATAGCAGAAGCTTCTGTCTTGTGTTCTGCTGGTAGGTTTACAATACATTTTTAAGTTTGGAAACTTTGCTTCCTATTAACATTTACCCTTAATAGTGAGCTAATTATAAGTTGGTTTATTTTAATTTAAATATAATGAAATCACTGTTTGTTTTGCAGAAAAATGTGCATTCTACTCGATTTGTGACATACTTCTGTGAACAAGTCCTGCCGAACCTCAGTACTCTGACATGTCCTGTGGCTGAACTGGACATCCAGTTGGAGGTGAGTTCACCTTTTTTACTGGTGATGACTTATTTCTAGACATGTGATGGGATTCCTGTGCTGTGATAACCTTTATATAGCAGGTTAGTAAAAGAACTTTAAATTTGAGGAGATTTTAAAATTGAGAAATATTTTAAAACTATTTTATAAAGCAGTGACATCTTTAGACCAAGAACTGGTCCTTATTTGTAACTAGGGTTGTCCCTGTCCAATATCACAAAAAAAAGAAAATATCAGATTATGGCGGTTTATTTGTCAAATCTCAGATATCATCACTCCAACAGTGTCTGATCCGTGCCACCAGTGCACAAATTTTCATTTATTTTGTTCAATTGTAGAATCATTCCATACAATTCTATACCAATTTTATTTATAAAATATACACCAACAAGACCAAAGTGCTTTACAAAATTATAAGACACATAATGTTCAATCATTAAACAATAAAATATTACAGGTGAAATAAATACATAAAGCACATTAACACAAAGTCAAACAACAAAAGATATGAGTCTTAAGAAAACATTAGAAATCACTTTACGATTTTAAAGTCCTTTAACTGTTAAACATTTGGCACAATATGGGGAAAAATTTAATACAGAAATATCTTTATCGTTTTTAAAAACGGTGTATTGGGATGCCCCTATTTGTAAGTTCTGTTGCTTTTTAAATCAGGTTTCAATACGATATTGAAATGCGTCTATTTCATACGATTTAAAATCCTTCAAATAGGAATATTGTAAACCCTTTTTATTTAAGGGTGTGTTCGGTTTCTGTTAAGAATTCAGATTTTCTAGATCTTCAGTCAAAAATGGACAAAAAAAAAACCAGCAGACAAAATCCTTAACTGGTTAGATATTGTAGCAACCATAGTTTAAATTCCACCATTGCTGCCGTGTCCAAACATTTGATGAAAGTTGCCAGTATAACATGTTTATTAGAACTGTTTGTATCGGTTTGTTTGTTTTGCTGAAAAAAATACAAAATAGCTTAAATCAGATATTCTTGCTACTTAAATATATATATATATATATATATTTTTTCCTTTTTTTTTTGAGCCCATAATAGGGATTTTTTTTTGTAAGATGGGGATCGAGGTTTTTTGTAGAAATATGACCTGAAAGGGGCAAATAACTGAAAGTAAATTACTGTGTATGGGATATTTTCCCTACTAAAAGATTTAGGATCTTAACTATCATAAACAGTGAAGATATTTAAAAGCAGCCACATCCATGTGGATTTTTAGCAGGTAGGTCTGCTAAAGATACTCTATAGTGTGTTTCTACAACCCCTCCTGAAAAAACCCCTCAATTTTGTGACCGGGGTAGCATCAGCCTGACTCAGCACTTCAATGCTTGCTGCTGTGAGGAAGCTGACATTTGGTGAGTGTTTGCAGCAGTAAACAAAGGTGGCCGTGGCAGCCACCTGTCATTGGTGGCAGCCAACGGCACATTGATAATGGGTCATTAGTGTGCGCCACGCTGCGCTGTTTCTTATTACTATTGAATATTTTACGGCGTGTAAAGATCTGATGTGTGTTTGTGTCGGTAGGTGCTGAAACTGTTGGCCGAGATGAGTCCTTTCTGTGGCGATATGGAGAAGCTTGAGGCCAACCTAAACATATTGTTTACTAAGCTTGTGGTAAGGGCTGTCCTGTTTCTCTCTGATAATCCATAAAACAAAATGAAATAATAATTGTGTGCCATTTAAATTTTTAATGTAGGAATTCCTGCTACTTTTTTCAGGAACTACTCTTTAAATTAGTTTAAACTTAAGCTAAAAGAAGATGGGTGCCTTTTAAAAAAAAAATAAAATGTTAATTTGTGGAAAACTATGTTTAAAAAAAAATAAAATAAAAAAATCTCACAACGTTTCCAGCCTACTAGATAAAATTGGCTTGGGTATACATTTGACTTTTAGTTTAAATCTCTTTTCTGGATTTAATGCAAAGATTTCATTAAAAAAAAAGGAAAAATATGACATCTGTATGACATGATGTTCAATTAACTGCAGTCTGTCCTGTCCAACAGCAACAGATAATTTGAAGTTCTCGCGTAATTTTGTAACGTTATAATTAACACAGTATTGAAACTAAGGGTGGTTTCATTTGTCAAATATCTTTCTTCAGTCATAACCCCTGCCTCGTTCCTACTGATGCTTTCATGCAAAGCAGTGTGTTTTACTGCTAGGTTACACAAAATTTCACATCACTCACCCCAGATTGACTAATTTTCTGATGTCCTGAACACAAGATATGAACTGTAGGTGGCAGTATGGGATTGTGGAATGACTGGGATGAAACATATTAAAGGCTTCTGCAGAACTCTCTTTGGATTTACATAGGATAGAGCCATGGGATAATCCTTCATTAGCTATGAAATCAAAAAAGTACATTATTCAACAGGAACCTTAAAGGGTGAAATTATGCTAAATCCTATGGTTGGCTTTAAATGATGCCCTATCATTCTGTGATCAAAACATATTTAGAGTGATGCTTTGAGTTATTGATTCATGTTTAAGCAATCCTCTCTCGTAGCAGCCATTCAGAGTTGCCTAAACACTTCCTCTTTTTAGCCAGATTTGCGTTGCTGTAACAATTTTCTGAGTTTTATCAGAAACTCGTGAGTATTGAAATTTTTAATTCATATTTAAAACCTTTTGGAACTTATTCATTAGTTTAACCAGGCATGGAAAATGCAGATCATTGCATTAATTATGAAAATAATTTTGAATGATCAACTCAGATTCTAAAACGGTCTGTTTGAATAAACACTTAAGTGAAGTAAAACATTAAAAACCAATAACTATCTGACCTATAAGGGCCACTATTTAACCGAATGTTTTCATTTGGTAGGAATTCATGCCCCTGCCGCCCGAAGAGGTTGAGAATGGTGAAAACTCAGCCATTGAGGAGCCCAAACTGCAGTTCAGCTACGTAGAGTGTCTGCTTTTCGGTTTCCACCAGCTGGGCAAGAAGCTGCCAGACTTCCTTGTGGACAAAGTTGATGCTGAACGGCTCAAAGACTTCAAGATCAGGTGCGGCTGCGACAGTATTAGTCTATATAAAACTCTGCATTGGTAAAGCTGAAGTACGCAGAAGCTTACATTTGTTCTTTTGTCTAAACATGGAAACCTTATAGAGTATTTTATTTTATTTTATTTTTTTTTTGAAACAGGTTACAGTACTTTGCCAGGGGTTTGCAGATTTACATCAGACAGCTGCGGATGGCTCTACAGGGGAAGACAGGAGATGCTCTGAAGACAGAAGAGGTAAAAATCTAGTTTTGTACAACACTCTGGCTGCTCTGTTAAAATGACATGCATTTTATAAAGATTGTGAACACTTGTAATAAATATCCTTGTGACTAACACATTTTTGATCTCTCGTCAGAACAAAATTAAAGTGGTGGCCCTCAAGATAACAAACAACATCAACGTTCTCATCAGGGTAAGGTTGAAATTAATATAAACCACAATAAGTGGTTAATTTAAATTCCCTCAGTTGGGAGCATATTTGTTTGTAATTATTGATTTATTAATGTGTTTAAATTTCATATAAATATCCTTGCGAGATTGATGCACAAATAAAAAATAGTGTGTTGCACTTTTGGATCATAGGAAAGGGAAAAATCCGGGTAATCCAAGCAAGCCCTAATCATCTACCTATTTTTAAGGCTTTCTAGTTCTCATATATTTGAAAGTTGTTGCTTTAGATGTGAAACTTTAGAAACTTCAATTAAGCCTTGTATTTTGTAAGTAATGTGCTTTATTTTCTTTAAAAGAGTTAAAAGGAATATATGTTTATTTTTCTTCATTTCAGGATCTTTTCCACAACCCTCCATCATACAAGAGCACAGTAACCTTGTCCTGGAAACCAGTTCAGAAGCCCGAGGCGGCAGCGTAAGCCTATTCCACATTTAATTTAAAGGACATTATTTAAAAGCAAGAAGACATTTCTGAAATGTTTTCGTGTTCACTGCACTCTCATCTTACTTTTCTTTTGTTCATAGGCCTAAACGTCTATCGAGTGAAGAAATGGGATCTGGGGGTAGCACAAAAAAACTGATCCCCCCTGTGCCGCGGCGAGATGCAAGACAAATTTACAACCCCCCCAGCGGCAAGTACAGCGGCTCCATTACCAATCCTACCTACGGTGAGGAGTGTTTGGTGGCACCTTTTCCTGTGCACTGTATTTATTTTAGTCTTTATACAGAGTGAAAGGGAACATATACACATACCAATATTTAAATAGAGACAAGTAAACAAACAAACAAACAATAACAAAAACAAAAAAAACAACAACCAAAAAACTAGCTGCTACTAGATCACTCCTGAAGCATCCATGGGAAACTGCGAGATGGCAATGAATCATACCTGTGGAGTTATGATTCATCCACCGACACCAAACAGAACCAAGAAACCAGCGAGTCTTTATTCTGACAGTTTATTTTAGGCTAATTCGGTATCTTCTCTACGCTTTACAGACTGATGTCCACTTTTCTCTTGAAGTCTGTTGTTTGCTTACTGTGTTCATTTTGTTGTGTAGATCCAACAAAGGGTCGCATGAGGGGCATCCCAGGAACGGGCTTCTGGAAGAGGGGGACGAGAGGTCGAAATTCGCGTTCGATCAGAGGTCGAACCTACCCAATGAACTACTCATAAGTGTACATTTTGCTCTTGAAACTTCATCACATCAGGATCTCACCAAAATGGACTATTTGTTATATACATTTACTTTTTTCCCCCCTTTATTTTATTTTTTTTACAATTTTAGTTACCTTTTAATTACTAATTTCTATTCATTTCGGAGTCTGGTCCTGTCTTGAGTTTGATTCCATCTTTTCTACTTGCGATGACGTGTAGTAGCTGTATTTCTCTTCGCCAAGGTAACAGTAAATCTAGGTGTGTCTGTGTGTGGATTTTTTTTCCTCCCACTTTTCCCACCCTAAAATTTTAAACATGTTGTGCATTTTGTCAAACAAAAGACTGCCAAGTTGTAACTAAATATTTTTGTCGCATACTTGTAGGGAAGATTGAAGATCCTCTTGTTTAGCAGCATGTCAATAGATTTATCCATTCATTTCTGACTTTTTATTTAACCTTGTTTTTTTTTTTGTTTTTTTTAACAGAGCTGAATTAGAATTGGCTGACTGCTTCTTTGTATGAATCAATGATGCTGTTTCATTGGATTTTTATCATAAACTTAAATGGAATTACGATCTTTTGTCTCACTTTTAATTCAATTGGTGGAGGTGAAGCACCCTGCGCAGTAAACTTCATGTCATAGTCTTTCTGTTTTTATTTAAGCTCATTTAAATGGTGACAGTCAAAGCATTTAAAGACTAAACCCAGTATCATAACGTGATCATTTAACCTATATTTACAGTTTATCTCATTTACTTTTAGTTTATCTCAATAGGGAAAATACATTTCTTGTTTACTATGGGATCTATACTGTTAATGCACAAAGGTTTAAAAAAAATATTTACAAAAAATTGTAAGAAGTGAAAGACTAGAAATATTAAATAAGTTATAAAATTATCAGCTATAAATACAATCTTCAGAGCGCATGTTATTTACCACATCCAGGTTGTGGAGCTCCCTCTGTCTGAGAAAATGCGTTATATGTCTTATGTTAAATGTTAGTTCCAATCATGCCTCTATATATTCCAGCTTCCATAATTGCTTGGAGGTCATCAGGCGTCAATTGTACAAACAATATAAGATTGGTTTGTCCCTTCTCTCTGATGTCATGATTGTTAGTCACACAACGGACTGCAAAAATTTATTTTCTGCCATTTGCTTTTTGTAAGCTGCGGAAATCATCACACGTCGAGCTTTTAACGGTTTAAAAAACTGCAGCAATGTGGTAGTTGAAGCAGATCATGTATTGAGTCTTGTGGACTGATGCTCCAAGGGAGGAGGGGAGCTCAAACCAATGTCTATGAGGTAGCCTTTTGCCAAGACACGAGTCCTAACGTTTTTTGTTCTGTAAGGATTAGTTTTCCTATGGGTAAGTTGTCTGCTGTCCATAGGTTTCACACAGGAAAGTTTTTTGATGGATCGTGAAGCTTCACATTTTTTAAGGAAATTTTATGCAATATGATCTGGTCTACATGATAAGAAATTTCTGTAAATGCTTTATACCTTTTGCACCACACTCGGTGTTTTCATGCATTGGCAGAGTGTTCCCTCCAGAGGGCGCTCCGGAATAGGGCTTTCCTCTCAAAGCAGCCAGATCTATTTTTAAACCTTCTGAACTAGTCATTTAAAGCGACCATGATGTATTTTCGTTTTGTTCCGATATTGCTGCGGCGTGCAGGGAATCTGGACTGTTAAATTTGCAATGCAGAAAGGGATCAGTCTGAAAGGTCCTATTGCATGAAACAAAAAAATGTCACAACCTGCTGCAAAACATTAGAAATTAATGCGTTAGTCTGTTTTCTAAATATATTTTTTTTATATAGTGAACATTTGTTATTTGATTATATGCAAACGCACCATTCCCTGTTTTCCATAATTAAGTGTTTCAACGGTTGACTAAGTTTCTAGTTGTTTGATATTTTATTGCTCTTATCTAGTTCCGTTTTTGGCACAGCAAGCTTTCACGTCGCGTTCAAGATGACGTTTCTATTATGAACGCTAGGGGGAGCCATGATACCACAACAAAAGCCCCCTACACCCCTCCCTACCCACCCTTACTGGTAGATCGTGACCAGGTATTTCCCAAACCAGCCAGACATCAAACTGCCTCGCGCATGCGCTTATGAGCACGCGCTTACACGCACACAAGACAAGGAGTGAGCTGAAAATAATCAGGTGGTGGAAAAGGAGTGGGCGGCAGCTGCAGGAGCAGCAGAGAAGAGGACCCTCAGAGAGAGAGATGTGACTGCGGGTCCATGTGAGAGTAAGAGTGAAAGGAAATCAATAGACATTGAAGCGCTTGCCTGAACTCCATGGGTTTCCTCTCTTCATTAACGAACTTTTGGGAGGTTTATGGTGGTACAACTATTACTTGTGTTTAACCACACAGACCTGAGACAAAAGCCGGATAGGATGATGGGTTGCATGTCAGTTTTAGTCTTCAAAAGTTTGTTTTACAATAACGGGGCTAAGCCGGTTATCCAAACACACACACAAAAAGCTTATTATAGAAATGATAAAACCTGTGCAAAAGATATGTCATACTAAATTCTGCAAATAATGAAAAACTGGACCACCACCATGAGGTTTTTTAAGGTTTGACAAATAGGTAACCTGTGTGAATGATCATAACATAAAACGTGCATACCCTGAAAGATAAAATAAAGAGTTGTAGTGGAGGCATATAACTATAAATACATATTTTATCTGAATCTCTTAAATAGTAATCACAGCGATGGATAAATGGATTACCAACTATGGCCCTTCAATACTAATTCCAGTTAATTATTTCTTCTAAGTTGAGGGGTCAGTACGAACAATGCCGGTACCAAAGTCTGATGCATTGCTTCATCGTTGGTTATTAGCAAACCTCTGTTCATTGGACTTACAAAAAATCTTTAACTAGGTCAGTTTTCAATAACTCCACCAGCAGTCTACGGTAAAAAAAAGTATGAAGCTTATACCTATAAAAAGAATCAGAATATGTTGTTGCTGACAAGACCATCATTAAGCTGCAAAGTCAGGTACATCTATTAGTCATTGACGGCTGTTTCTTAATCATAAATTAAGCCTGTTATTTCTCATTCACGTGAACTTTTAAAAGTCAAGATGAGAGCGATCAAAACAGATGTGTTGAGGAACTCGGTAGCAGAAATGGAGTATTACACAAAAGTGAATGCAGTCCTTGAATGCCGGTGTCCAGCAGGTTTTGGATGTGTCTCTGCTTCAATACACCTGAGTCAAATAAGCAGGACTCAAGAGAACTAGACTTATACTGGGGAGGTGCTTCATCCATCTGATTCAGGTGTGGTGGATCAGGGATAAATTTAAAATTTGTAGGACACCGGCCCTCGAGGACTGGAGTTGCCCACCCCTGATCTAAACGGTTATTACTTCCTGCTGCGCCGTTACAGCAAACATGCTGCCACTGGTCTCTGTGAAACACCCTTAGCTGCTTCCGCCATTTATTACAATTTGAAACTTACAATCTAATATCCTGTGAAGCTGGTGAGCTTTCAGAAATACAGACAGTAGAGCAGGATGACAAAGTATGGTATAACATACTGAATTCTGAATTTATAGATCAAATCTAAGATTTTTTATCTGAATTAGTGTTAAACACTGATAAAGTCATTATAGTGGGAGATATTAACATTCATGTTGACACCAAAATTGAAGGCCTAAATGAATAACCCTTTCCTTCCTGACCAGTCTTTTTACTGAGTACTCAAAATCTGAAAGAAACTTTCATTATATTAGTTGTCAATCAGACAATGCAGTGATACATTTTAAAGAATCCATTTCATCTTTACTTTGTTCAGTATCTCAGAGAAGCACAGTGGAGAGAAGCAAATTTATTTCATGCCCCACAGAAATTGATGCTGTTATTCAAAGTATTATGTCCTAATTGCGTATTGTATTAGACAACGTAGCCCCTATAAAAAGGAAAGTGATTAGTCATAGGATGTTGGCTCCCTAGTTTAATTCAGAAGGGAAACACAAGGAAACTGGAGAGGAAAAAGCGGTCTTCACTTTTAGAGGAGTCTTATTTATCCTGGAAAAACAGCATGCTTCTGCACAAAAGGAGCCTTCACCCAGCTACATCTGTATATTGTACATTATTAATAGAGGAGAATAAGAACAATCCTAGGTTTCTTTTTACTACAGTTGCCAAACTTACAAGAAATGAAAACTCTGTTATATCACCCATTCCTCCAACTCTTAGCTGTAATGACTTTATGGAATTCTTCATTGACAAAATTGAATCTATTAAAACTAAAATTGATGGCATCCTCCCAAACATAACTACTACCTCAGTAACCGATGAGCCACTGGATGTGACTCTGGAGACTGACTCTGTTTGAAGTGTTTTGTTGTAGTTGAGCCTTTTGAGCTTCCAAAAATATTTTCTTTATCTAAGCCTTCAACTTGTATGTTGGATCTAATCCCGACCAAATTTTTTAAAGAAGTATTTCCTATTATTATTACCCCCATTTTCGATATGATCAATCTGTTATTAGTGAATGGTTATGTACCAGAGGCTCTTAAGGTAGCAGTAATAAAACCCCTTCTTAAGAAACCTTCTCTTGATCAAGAAGACTTAATAAATTACAGACCCATATCTAATCTTCCTTTTTTATCTAAAATCTTTGAAAAAAAATTGCTAATCAACTGAGAGAGCATTTGAGGAATAATGACCTATTTGAAGAATTTCAGTCAGGTTTCAGAGTTCATCGTAGCACTGAGACAGCTATCCTTGAAGTCACAAATTATATTCTCATGGCCTCAGACAATGGACTCGTGTCTCTTCTCGTTCTGTTAGATCTCAGTGCTGCTTTTGACACAGTCAATCACAATATCCTCATACAAAGGCTTGAATGCATTGTAGGGATCAAGGGAACAGCACTAGGCTGGTTTAAATCGTATTTGTCTGATAGATCCCAGTTTGTTCATCTAAATGACAAATCTTCTCCGCATTGTAAGGTTACCTGTGAATTACCAAAGGGTTCCATACTTGGCCCAATCCTATTTACTATTTACATGCTCCCGGTTGATAAAATCATCAGACAGCAGGGTGTTAATTTCCACTGTTATATTGATGATACACAACTGTATTTATGCATACATCCTGATTAATCCAGTCAGTTCGGAAAATTACAGGCATGTCTAGAAGATATAAAAATGTACATGACTTTAAACTTTCTGCTCTTGAACTCTGAAAAGACAGAAGTTGTTATCTTTGGACCAGAACCTCTGAAAAAGAAACTGCTTAGTCAACCCCTTAAACTGGATAGCATCAAATTGGCCTCTGGTAACAATGCAAAGAACCTTGGTGTTATTTTTGATCAGGATATGTCTTTCAAGTCCCATATAAAACAGGTACTTCAAGGCTGGACTATTGTAACTCTTTATTAGCAGAAAGTTTGCAAATTGAAATAAAAGGTCTTCAGTTGGTCCAAAATGCTGCAGAATAGAGTTTAAGATTCTTCTTTTGACATATAAAGCCCTCACTAATAAAGCTCCATCATACATTAGAGATCTGATTAATCCTTATGACCCTAACAGAGCACTTTGCTCCCAAATTGCAGGTTTATTGGTGGTTTGTAGAATCTCTAAAAGCAGAATGGGAGGCAGATTATCAGGCTCCTCTCCCATTGAACCAGCTTCCAGCTTTAGTTCCTGAGGCAGCAACACCTTTTTTACTTTTAAAGCGAGGCTTAAAACCTTCCTGTTTGATGAAGCTTATAGTTAGGAAGAGGTAGAGAAGGCAGCCTGATCCAGTTGGGGGAAGAACTCAGTCTTGACAGACGGTTCTCCTTTGCTCTACCTTCTTCAAGTAGAGTGAGACATGAAGACATGGTTATTTAAGTTATTTCTATACTTATGCTCCTATTGGCTTAGACTGCTGGAGGACAACCTGACCACTGCTCTCTCTGCTACTTTCTTCCTTTGTCCAATCTACTTAGTTACCGTTATTTCAACCTTGTTAACCTTTTGTTTTCTCTTAGTGTTCTTCTCTCCATAGTAACCACACCTGGTCTGGCGTTCTGTTAGCTGAGACATCTTCTTGGAGGAGAACATGGGCTGACATGCTGCCAGTGACGCTCTACAACTGCTGCTATAAACTCTTTTTTTTCAGTATCCTGTGCACCTATTTTAGTTTTCTGTCTCTTCAAATCCCCAGTCGGCCGTGGCAGATGGCTGCTGGTACTACGCCAGGTTCTGCTGGAGGTTTCTTCCTGTTAAAGGGCAGTTTTCCCCTCCACTTTCGTTACATGCATGCTCAGTATGAGGGATTGATGTAAAGTCAAAAACATCACAAGCCATTGTTTCAGTCTGCTAATTCCAGATGTGTGAATGCTGCAAGTCAGTGACTTGATGCAATCTGATGGGGTTCCTTAAATTGGAAACTTTTTCAAACTGATTTGTGATGATGTATCTATGATTTGAATTGATTGTCTTGGTAAGTGCCTTGAGACAACATCTGTTGTAAATTGGCGCTATTTAAATAAACTGACTCTTGATTGTTGATACCCACCCAATCCCTCAGCACTATGGAAAGCACTATGTGCATTGGAACTGTCCATGGTGCTGAGTTAAAGGCATAACTGTTTCCCTCTGTGCTTAATGCTGCCTCTTTGCATATAACCTGTTCGCTGCGTTGGGTATCTGTCCGCAGTCTGGATTAGCTGAATGACTCCTACCGACCTCTACTTTAGAATCTAATTAAAGCCCACATGTTGATGTCATTCCCACCAATCACCAGCTGCAAAGAAGACAAAAGGGTGAGGCAGTATGAGGGAATTTTCTTTTGTCCAATCCAAGTCATGTAACCAGAAAGGAAGCAGTAACTGATATTGATAATGCGTATGCAGCTCATATGCAGTTGTTTGGTAAGTATCGGTTTTTAAAAGAAGAAAAAAAGCCAGATTCTGATATTTCTTGTACACCATGGCCGCACAGTCCTATTTATTGATTCGGAATACTACAGAAATGTAAATTTATTTCGGGAACTTCATATATTAATGTAGGCCTAGTAAAAAGTAACCTGAAAATCAACCAAGGATGCGAAACATATTTAATCTGACTGTATGTCTAAATTCAAATAAACCAACCACAACAATAAAAGGAGAAATACAGGTTACATTCCCTCTCCTGTACCATTCAGATATTTAGGGGATTAATTTATTTATTTTAGGGGGGGGGGGGGCAAGTGATGATTTTATAAAAACTTCTGGAAAGAATAAGTTTAAGTTCAATACAATCTTTTTTTTGTGTGTTTATTTGGCATATACACAATTCCTCCATTCACAGCTTGCCTTAAACCCCAGTCTGCTTCGTGACTGCTTTAACTGCAGCGTCCCTGAACAAACTAACTACTTTGTTGCAGGTCGGAATGTTCGCGCAAAAAATAGATCAGCTGTGAAAAGAGGTAGGTTTTTGTTCCATTTTAGATGAAGAAAAAAAAACAGCCCCTACCGTCCGCCCCCTCACGTACAACGCTGGGAATAGTAACAGCACTGCGAGGCTGCGCTAAATATAGCAGCCAGTGAGTGTGAACATGTCAGCCTGAGCCAGGGTGCAGGTAAGCTGCTGCTGCACGTGTGACTACCGTGGATGATCCGCACAGTCAGGGTATAAATACCAAACTGTGCAGTCGATGCTCTCCTAAACCAGGGTTTATTGACAATAAACCAAAGCATATGGTTAATTCTGCAGGTTGCCCAAAAAAGACTCAAGAAAATCATGTCTGATATGAAAAACATCTCATCTATTGTTTTAGTTCTCGTTGGGTTGATGAAGGACGATTTGGGAGTCTGACTAAAGGTGGTTGGGGGTGGATGGTATGTTTCAGGAGTGGGAGGGGTTGGGGTGAACAGCTTTATTTTTATCACGGCCGCCTTTCAGAAATAGAATGTAGTCTAAAAAAATGTCACTCACGAGTCCTTTTTAAGCCAAACAAACTACTGCAGCGAAACCGTGAGCTTCATTTGCAATGGAGGAAGATTTAAAACGTGCCCAATAAGTCGGTCCGCTTTACATAACCTGGCCTGGCAGCCATAAGGGCGACTCCTGGAAAGAGTATACAAACGAACCCCATACCAGGGGAACACCGTGTGTACCATGTTGTCCCGCGAGATTTGCCAGGTCACACTATATTACTAACCCACCCAACCACCCCTCGTCACGCGCGTTCACGTACACGCAAAAGCCTAACTTGCTGATTCCTAGTTGGACACAGCCTGAACTGTTGGCTTCTCTGTTTTAACCCCCTCCTTCCATTCACTGTTTCTGCTGCAGAAACTGTGTGAATGAGTGAATGGGTAAAAAGGGATGAATGAATGACTGGTCGAGGTGAGTGAATGAAAAGCTGCAGATTGCAGGAATGGAAGCAGAAAGCAGGGGGCGCACGTCGCTCCTATCCCTCTCAATGCCTGCTTCAACCCCACCCCACCTTCTCGTGGAAGTATGGCTGCACGAGCAATAACCAAAGCAAACACACGTCTTGCCATGCATGGTTCGTGTGTGTGTGTGCATGTGTGTGTGTGTTCGTACGTGTGATTGATGTAGCGGTGTTGCGTGTGTGTGACTTGGAGGTCTATAAATAGCACTGTAGCACTGTTTCCATTGACATCATTTAGGCAGGAGAGATGGAAAAATAAATAGGTGGAGGGGAGGGGAAGAGGGACAGGGTGCAGGGTTCCTTCATCTTGGTTTGAAATTCAAGCACAACCTGGCCAAGCCTCCTCACGAGTCTCACACATCCAAAACAGACATGGTTTTAAATGCAGGAAACCTCCTATATTTTTTTTGGTTTTTTCAGTAAAATATATCGTACATTATTTACATGTTTAAACACTTGTAAGAAAAATCAAAATTTGCTCAAATAAAGCCATTGTAAGACGCATTTAGAGTTTACCACAAGCAATGCATGGGACATAGAGGACATGTGGAGGGACGTGTTTGTTGTGTTAAACGCTTTACATCACACTAGACACACAATTAAATAATCTGTACAATGAAATGTTGTGTTGGCAGCACAATGCTGTTGAAAGGGATTATTTAATACCCTAGGAGTCTGATTAAAGTTGGTGGGAACATTGATGGAACAAGATAATTATGAAGAAAATTTGCTAGAGGCTGCAAAAGGCTAAAGTATGGAGAAGTATCAGGTTTCAGCAGGATTTAAGCAGCCATGAAGATACAGCCAAAGCAAGAATGGAATCATTTATATTAATGTATATTCATGTGTTAGAATGGTCCAGCCCAAATTCATTATCCATGTTCACATATGATCTCCATTCAGATTTACTGAGCCTTGTTTAAAAACAGTCTATAGATGTACAAACTAGTATGGACAAACTTAAACATTGTACAATTTTGGTCACAGTTTTAGATGGCTGTGCAAAGTGTTGACTTTGGTGTGGCTCAACACAAATACTTACCATACTTCTGTTTTTTATTGGAAAGAATGTTGAATATCACAAGTTATCTTGCTTTTGTTTTACAGATATGTTCTACATTTTGTTGACTTCTCACGTAGCATCTCTATATTTATGTCGCAGTACATGTTTCTAATGTAGAATGTAGAAAGACTTCCTATTGCTGGATCCCAGTTTGTCTCAGTCTGATTTCTGTTTATTTAGTTTACTGTATGATTGTTATGTTGCCATTTTAATGCCATTTAACTAGGACACATTAAAACAAGGGGCTACTTGGAGCCACAAAGAGATCTGCCCTGGTTCCTCTTTTCTCACCATGTGAGTCTGAAAGTCAGAACAAATTAGGCCTATTACGTCTACAGCAGCTAAACACTAATGTAAACACAAAGCTACTGGTATCCAAGTTTAAAAACGGGGAGAGCTAACACACACACATCTGAGGCAAATGTTTTACATGATATTGTTGTATTTACATGCTTTAAAAAAAGGAACACAGAGGGATTAATAGACTACGTCTCAAGCAAACTGACTTGTGTTTTTTTCTGTTATGAGGTGTTTTTTCCATTTTGGGCGTGTCTTAGTCACAGCCAGGATCTCTATCTGAATCTCTAAGTGTGTCGTCAGCCTTGGCACTGACCCCTAATTGCTGCGTGACTTCCACCGGTGCTGATGACGTCTTCTGTGATAAATTTTTTCCCATGTTTCCAGCATCTCCTGTGATCACACATTTTACAGTCCCACACTTTTTTTTTTACCTGCCTAGTACAGTTTCACAAAACCATTGAATTATTGTTAAATAAAACAAAAAGCCAATAATCACAACAAATGCATTTTTGGAGTTTTTATTCCATATCAGAACCTTTCAACTTTCCACCAGCTACTTTTACTTGCTCAGTTTTATATTTGGGTTCGCACAGAAGACCTTTGCTCTCTGTTGTTGATCATGTACTTCTAATTTTTTGGGCGTGTAAGGGTTTGCATGCTTTTCCTGTAGCAAAAACCTGAAGGGTGTATGAGATGGAGCGTCTTTCGACATGTGAAATGTGTGGCTCTCCATTCAAGAGGATGAATCATGAGACCTAATTCATTTCTAATGGAAAAGTAATTTTGCCACAGCTGTGCTTCTTGCTTCTCTCCCGATTGACATACATATACTTCATTCTTTATTTCTTCTGTTTCGTTTTTCATATTTTATCAATAAAAGCACACCGACACCGTAGACTAAGAAACAGGTAACCCAGAATCCATGACCATGACCTGTATGAGTGTGTTTTGCACCCCAAAAGGTTGTAACAATGGATTCCTACGTAAAAAAATACATGTGGCTATTTAACACCTGGTTGCTTCTTACGTTTCACCTTATTCAAAAAACTATAGATTACGTTTGTGTGATTTGGATCCCAAGACCATATATAAAACTCAACATTCCAACTCATTTTACCCCTCACATATACAGTGCTGTGCAAAATTACTTACACCTCTTGTACTTTTTCCAATTTTGTGATGTAATGGCTTCAAAACCTTAATGTACTTTTCCTAGGTTCTGATGATTCACTGTGTGAAACATTTTTGGAAAGTATTCACCGTGCTTTAAGTTTTCCACATTTTGTCATGTATCAGCCTTATTCCAAAATATATTGAACCACTCTCCTCAAAATTTCTTAACAAAAAAACAATATAAAAAGGATTTTGAGATTGTTCTTGATCTATTAAGTATAGTATAGTATAGTATAGTATAGTATAGTATAGTATAGTATAAAACCAAGAAATCACACTTATGGTATTCACAGCCATTGATGCTTGAAGCTGGGCTGGTTTCATTGATCATCCTTGACTTGCTTCTACAGCTTAAATTCAGTTGATTGAATTTGAGCACAAATCTGGGGCAGGACCTCGAAACATTTATGCTGTCATGAAGGTCCCAATCAGCCCAGTGGTCTTGATCATTCATAATTAAAATAATTGAAAGAATAATGATTCTGGAACCAGCAAAACTCTTCCTATGGCTGTCCAGCTATCAAAAGTGAGCAATTGGGGGAGAAGGGTCTTAGTAAGGGAGATGATCAACACACAGAAGGTCACTCTGCCAGAGCTCCAGCATTACTCTGTGGAAAAAGAAATACAGCTACTCAACTGGAGTTTACCGAAAGCCAGCTGAAGGAGTCTCAGACCAGGAAGGACTAAACTCTTGTCTGATGACAGGATGAGTCAGGGTAGAGGAAAAGGATTTAAGCAGCAATGCATTGAGACCTCCAGAATCGAGAAGAAATGTAAAAATAAAAAGCTGCAACATAACAAAATCCTGAACAAGTGAAGCGCTTTAAATAATAGCTGTCTTGCGTACAAATTCTACCACCAGTTCTTTAAAAGGTACCATAGGGTTCTTAGCTTCTTCTCTGATTAATGCTAAGGCTGACACCCTTTGTGAACGGCCACATCTCAGTAGGCTTTTACTCTCCAGTCATTTTCATATGATGGATTTAACAGTGCTCTGTAAAATGCCCAGTGTTTTATAGTTGTATTATCAAACCCAGCTCTAACGTTTTCAAAACGGCACCCTTGACCTTTCTGGTCTGTGTTTCTTGGTTAAGTGTAAACTGTGTTTACAAAGGTTCTTCATCAAATCATTGAGGCTTGGACAATGTGTCTGTATTTAAAAGGAGATGAAATTCCATACTCAGGTGACTTCTGCCAGCGGTTGCTTGCACTGGACTTTATTTAAGTGGTTTAAATTAAAATGATGTTGCTTTAGTTATCTCAGTTTAACGATTTAAGCTTAATTATGCTTAATATTTTTTTTCCTTGTAATCCCCTGAAAACTACAAGCAAAATCCATCTGGAAATCCACCCATCAGTTCATCCATCCATCCAGAGAGAGAGCGAGAAGGAAATAACATTCCGTGACCACTTTGAGCCACCTACTGGTGCTACTTCTCTTACTTAATGTTTGTTATCATATTTGACCGTGCCCTGAATATAAATGCCCAAAATCACAGATTCATTTTTTATATGTATGTATGTATGTATTTATATATATATATATATATATATAGTTAGATAGATATGTAAATAAGAATATGTGTATCTGATTCAGTCAGATTGGAAATGGCGGGGAAGAGGGGTAAAAAAAAGTTCATGCTATTCCACACCCACCCACAAAACCACTTCGCCCCCACTTCTTCTTGCCAGCTGAATTAATTTGATACTATTTTTGAAAGTCAGTGTTTCTAAGGGATACCTAATGACGCAATGACGTCAATGCAGGTCAATAGCACACTGCTGGAGAAGAGGGACAGAGAACGGGAGAGAAACACCGATAGATGCATGAGAGTAGAACGGAGGAGAAATATTATTGATCTAAATCCATTCCACGTTTAGGACAAAAATAGAGCTTTAAGTTTTTTTTTGTTATTATTTTCAAGGTGGTGCCAGAAATAGCTGTTGTTGCTTCCCTTTCTCCATTGATGCTTTTCGTCTCTGTCTAGAACACACACACACACACACACACACACACACACACACACACACACACACACACACACACACACACACACACACACACACACAGACTGAGCGTCGGCACAGTGATGTGAGTCGTGCGGGTCTCCTCGCGTGCGTAAAGCCCCCCTGATTTGGCGGGACCTCACCATCCGCTGGGATCCATTCGTATTTCCCTACTTTGTTCCCTACCTTTTAGCTACCAGCCCCTCCCAAGCAAAGCCAGCCCTCATTCGAGCAGGCTCCCTTAATTATAAATGGCAACCACAAATATGTAAGTTAAGCAAAGAACAGGGAGACGACGCACATCCTGACGCCGGGGGGTTGTAGATAGAGTCGGATAGATCCCGCGTTGCCTTGTGATGTTTTTTTTTTCTGTTTTAGCCTGCAAAAAATGTAATTCATAGAAATAAAACAAAACAAAAAATCTAAATCTAAAAGGTAAGTGTCTTCGCTCGCGGTGCCAATTTCAGGGAAGTTGCAGTAAGAGCGTATCAAGTCGATCTTCTTACACTTTATTGGTCATGTTGAGATTAATGTGTCCGTACACCAGTGGTCTGGAGTGTAGTAGCGGGGAATACCATCCTAACTGCAGACCACGCGTCGTTTCCACTGAGGTTTTTGGTCCATTTTTTCAGCAGAAACAGTGATCTGACTGTCGCTGAAGGAGAACTATACTATAAACATTTTGCGGGTCTTATTCGCGTTTGTTCTTTGTTTGTTTTCAGGATGATCGCAATTGACTCGTCAGAGGTTGCGTGTTAATGGTGAGAAAAAGGATGTTAAACACAGTAGTAAGATCTTGTTCTAAAATGATTTTTTTTGTAAATGCTAAAAGAGGGCTTGTAATTATCATTTGATTTCTCTACTTTTGACTGCTTACTCTACTGTGAAACCTCTAGTATTTATACTGTGATTTATTTATTTATTCAATATGCCTCTATCACGACGTCTTTTCTTCAGATTTAGTTGAATCTCATTTCAATATTCGTATTACTTCATTATAGTTTGGGACAAATTACTTTAGGAACGTTGAATTGTTGATGTTTAAAGTTATTAGCTTAATGGAGATTTAAACCCTAAAGAAAGCTTTCCTGGCGACCTGGCAGATTAAAACATACTTTAAAAATACTTAAATAGTCGGTGAACAACCATTACAGCACCAAGGACAGCTCCCATCACGTAGCCTCTCTTGCTTGTTTGGGAACCTCGTGGTTCTCTCTTGTCTCTAAACATTTCATATCCCGAAAATAGATGATCAGCAGTTGTATCTGAGGAGTGTTATCGGTTTATATTAGTATTAGTTCAATGTCAGATCATTTTCAGTTCCCCGATTTGATCCCCAACAGGTGTTAAACTGCCTATGGTGATCAGAGTGAACATCCTAAAGCTACAAATATGGGTTTAAGATCCTTAAAACGTTGCCTAACTGTTTATATTGCATTCAGTATTTAAAAAATGGTTTTAAGGGGTTTTATATTGACTAAATAGTCCTGTGTTTGAACTACGTATTGTTTTTCAGTAATATTAACATACAAATATCCAAAATACTGGCTAAATATTGTTGCAACCCTAATTTTAGTAGAGCTATAATAGTTAAAAGACGTTTTTTTGAGTAGCTTCAACACAATTTGAAAGCCACACTCTGATTTGATGCTGTCTCTTTGGACCTGCGGGAACATCACGATCTGTTTCAGACGTTGCAGTTGGATCTTTAAGAATGAAATGTTTGTTCCTTTTTTCTATCAGTGAACTCGAACCACTGCGTTTTGTTTTAGTCTGCTTCATGATAATATTTTTACATTATCTACACTCAAAATAATAATCAAATCTAACGTATTCTTTACTTTGATTGTGTCCATATCTGATTTTAGTTCATATGAATATGAAGGATTGGGAGACTTGATTACACAGCTATAGCTGAAATAAAACACTTTTCATTCTGGAGACTCGATAGAATTCAGAATGTAGCTTAAATAATCTGTTTTCAAAACAGTCACAAAACCTCCTTTAACAATTGACGTCCCACATCTCCATTTCGTACCCGTATCACTGCCCGAATTTAGGGTACCTAAAGCAACTTCTGTTCACCGAGATAGGTGGGGGGTGCTGGGGCGTCTGCTCTGGCAGGGAACTTTCAGACAAGAGCGCATAGTTGTTTTTTTCTCTCTACTGGGTGGGATGGGTTTTGAATACGAGTGGCTAATGTCCTGTTTTTAGTGGCGCCTAGCGGCATCCGACGTGCACTACACCCTGGAACCTCAGCGGGATTTCTAAATGTTACAACGCTTTTCGGCTGAATGACCTCGAGCATCACAAGAAGTACTTTTATATACATGTCTCCCAGCATGTGCAGGCATCTAAACATTTGGGGAAGATCCTTTTAGTTACTCTAAGAATTATGTAAGTAGACAGCGTCAGACAGTTTAATTGCCTATATATGTAATATATGCGCTCTAAATGTGTCCCCATACATAAACGCACGCGCAATGGATATACAGTTGGCCTACAGACAGGGATAAAAATAGCACCAACAGATGCGACGGGCGCAGCCCTTCTCCTTTCTCAGATCAGAGTTTTTCTAGACTTTCACTCAGTGGATAATCAATTCTAGTTTTAATCCACTCATACACCCCCCCCCCACCCCCTTGTCCCATCACGTTGTTTTCCACGCGGTAAGTGCAGATGGACATAGTTGGTGAGCGGAGAGGTTCTTACACTGAATTTATTAGAGGACCGTGGGTGACAGACAGAACATACGGCGCACGGAAGTTTGTTTGTGTGCCTTTGCGCTCCGATCCGTGGGTAAAAGCTGCAGGGTCTGATGCGTGGGCGGCTGGCTCAGATTGCCGTGGCGTGTTTTTGCCCGCCAAATGCACTGGATGCTGGGATATAAATTCTCCGGAGCCAAAACTGCACCAACACTCGGATTTATAAAAAAATGGTTAGGAGGGGAGAGACAGGAGAGGGAGGGAAGAGGGGGGCGGCTTGGAAACCCAGATGCTCCAGCCTTAGAGGGATTTTACCTGGAGATAACCTGCTCCAAAGAATATGCAGTTTTCACGAGCCCATGCCAAATTACCCCGTCTTCTCACGCAATCTGTTGTTTTCTTCATCCATGGCACAGTTTGGACAGAGCCGAGCGCAGGGACGCTGTCTTTAATCAGGCTTTACCGCTGGAAAGTGAGAGAATCTAAACGTGACGTCAATGCCTAACTGACGCAGCCCTTCAACATAGAATGGCTTTTTATTTATTTTATTTCTCTTCCTCTCTTCTCGTCAGCAAAGCTTAATTACTCATATTTACAGTGGTCCGCCAACTAAAGGAAAAAAGAAAGAAAAAAATCCCTGTAGGCAACAGTAGCGTAGTCCGTGTTCATTTCTGTCTGTACATATTGAGTTCAGGAGTTTCGTGTGCTGAAGAGATACTGGGAGCAGAAGCTTCTGAAGAGGGTCACAGGACACCAAATATAGTGTCCAGAATTTACTCGTTCAAAGGATCGAACGCGTTTCTTTTAAAACACTGCAATGATGCAACAGACGAGGAATCGGCGCTCCTGAGCAGAGTTGGAGAAACAGAGAGCAAAAAAAATTTTTTTATTACATGATCCACTTCAGGATCCCTAGTGATGCGTTCGTGAGTGTACGCGTTCTTTTCTTCTTCCTTTGACTGCTAAAAATAGCATCACAGTTTTTATCGTGCGCCAGAAATAGACTGACGGGTATCACTTTAGTAAAAGAAGGAGACGATCCAACTTGGACGTGCCACTGTAAGCCTATATGAAAACAAGTTGTGTGTTTGTATGTATGCGCCTGTGTGTGTGTGTGTGTGTGTGTGTGTGTGTGTGTGCGCGCGCGTTTGTGTGTGCGTGGAGGAGTGTTAATCTGTTGCATTTCTCCCTGGCTTCTTTTGCAGCTTTTCACTGACAAAAAAACGTAATGCTTCTGTGTGGATCTCCCCCATTTTCTTTGCAGTTTAGAGCAAGGACGTGCCAGATTCACGGTGAGAGAGACACCTGAACACACGCAATGTTGAGACTATATATATATATATATATATATATATATATATATATATAGTGTGTGTGTGTGTATGTGCATGCTGCCCGGTGCTTGTTCTGCTTCTCCATCCATCATTTTGCTCTGCCTTTTGCACTTGACTCCTTTGGTCAGATTTTTGGGGGCTTGCTCGAAGAACAGAAACACACTTTCCTGCAGAGTAGGAATAACCCCTTTCAGTAACTAAGCTGGCGCTGCTGAGTTTCTAATACGCGTTGTGTTTCTCCTCCCTCCCATTTCTTTGCTTTACCGCGAAAGTGAGGGGAACCCTTCTTTGATTATTCCTTTAAGGACGAATTTCCCGTCGTTTTCTTGTTTCTTCTTTTATTCACCGAGTGTAAGGAAGAATCACGTTGACAGAAAGGCGTTGGGAAGAGGAGGAAGAAGAGAAGAGGAGGGAGTGAAGGAGCTGTTGCTGCAGCAGAGAGCCAGGCGCACCGCATGGGGAAACCCGGGAGCTGTCCAGCAGCAGTTGTGCTGAAACTACACCAAGTGGCAGTATTGGGCTGTTGCCGTGCATGCGTGTGCGTGTGTCTGCTTATGTGCATGCGTGTGCCTACACGGAGTTTAGTTGGATTTGTTTTCGGCACTGCTGAGGGAACCAGACTTTTCTCCACATTGAGTAATTTGCTTTTCTGTTACTGAAGTGACAACGCCTCAATAAAACTTCCTGCCGACGATGACCAAAGATTTGACGGGAGAGAAAAACACTATATAGCAAATCGTTTATCTAATTTATAAATTTAAACTTGACTGGAGAGATTAAAAGAGAGAGAAGACGAAGAGACATCGGGGAAAATATCTTGGATTAGCTTTTCTTCTCACATCTACCGTGTGATTTCTTTCCCATTCCGATCAACTGATTGAAAACACGTTTGCAATGCAACTGTGAGAGAGCTGAAGTGTTCTGTGTGAATGCCGCCAAGATCATTTTGCCTCCTTACGAGTGGAGGGCGCACACGAGTCGAACGAAGCAATCGCGACCGTGTCCTCTGTTCCCTGAGACAGAGATTGAAGGAATCACCCTTCTCCATTGTGATGCAGTCGCTATGGCGTCTGCCTGGATGGCTCTGCAGACTCAGTCGGGCAGGATTATGCGCTCCTTATTCGATCAGTGCAATGCCAAATTTCTCAGTATTTTGCATGCAAACTACGCGGCTTACTTTCAACAGAGAAGGATTAAAGAAATCGTAAAAAGAGCGTGCCTTTTCCATGCAATCAACCGATTTTGGACGACATTGCTCCGTCAATTAAAAATACAGACACAGCACAACAAAAAAAAAAATAATAATAAACCATCTAACACTCCTTTTCTTCGTCGCAAAAAGCGTGCCTATGTCAACCCTTATTCAATAATGCAACACCAACCGTGTAATTTAAGTGGAAACAACACGGATTCCCGAGTCGTGACTTCCAAAGTGAGTCATGTGCGCGTTGGCTGCGTCAGGAGAGGCAGTCACTGTGCAAGAGCCGACGGTAGGGGGAGAGTCGTGACTGACTAGGATGCAAATAAAAAGGACCACCCAATAAACAAGAGAAGCAGAAATATAGATGTGTATATATATATATATATATATATATATATATATATATATATATATATATATATATATATATATATATATATATATA
>JAVLVB010000169.1:961459-980065 GCA_032876305.1 Orestias chungarensis | reverse complement strand
CACACACACACACACACACACACACACACACACACACACACACACACACACACACACACACACACACACACACACACACACACACACACACACACAAGAAAGTGAACGGCGCAAAGGAAGTCCCCCCAAAAACTATCTATCCCAACACAAGCACCAACCAAAGATGGCAGATGAAGATGGATTAGGCGCTTCTTTAAGCACTGATAGTTTAGTTATCATAGTAATCCAAACAGCTTTCTCATTGATACACACACACGCCCTATCAAAACACACGTGTGTCACTTCCAACTTTGTGAATGGAAGTCAATGCACTTGAACAATCTCGAACACGTCCCCCAAGCATTGCTCACCTCCATCCGAGCTCTCTCACGCGCAAAACAAAAACAAACAACAAACAAAAAAGAAGAAGCAGCATTTGATTAAAACATTAACTGCACTAAGGTTTCTGCAAAGGCAACTGGGATCAATGCGGAGCCAAATCACACAGCAGAGGCAAATCTCTGCAGCTAAATTGTAACGCAACAAAAATACCCAGATCGATGAAAATAAAATAAAGAAATAAAAAACGATGCGATCTATGCAAAGAGTAAAAAGATAAAAAGGTAACCCAGCGTAGTTTTAGCTGGAGGAAAAAAGGGGAGGGCGAACCTTACATTTAGTTTCTTTTTTTCCCATTCACTATCCCAGCCGGTGGCCATAAGAAGGGAGGAGGGCAGGATCTGATAACAAATGAAGCGCCCCAAGCGCGAGAATCCCCTTTGTCACATGGTGCAAAGAGCTGAATATATATATAAGGCATAAATCTTTACAGAAACATCAACTATCAAAATGTATAAACGAGGAAAGTCTGGTGATACGTTAGAAACTTTCTTAACTGGGCGCAGCTAAGGTCTTACATCAAGTTCAAACATGTTACCAACTGACCTTTTAAACAATAGAAAAAACATTAAAAAAAAGAAAATACCACCCCCCGCTTACTGTGGATTTTCAATATAAATAAAATCCCACCTCTGACCTAAAGAGTAAAGGCCTAGTTTTCTGTGCGTTTCGTCTCGCCTCCGACCACACAAGCACCGTATTTGTAATGAAACACGAAAAGATTTGGGTGAAAAGGTATCTTACGGTAAAAAAAATACAATAAAGGGAGTCGTGATTATGACATTGTTTCGCGCAGCTCGGCGCGTAAAAGTGGTTTCCAGGTTGTGCGTCGGGTGAAGGTCACGGATTTGCATTCCTCCCCCTGCTGATGTTTCCCCTTACTCTGCAAGGCCTCCGGTGTCACCATTCAGCACGACCAACATGTCTGTCTTGCCTTTTTTGTCTTACAGGTGAAGGCAGTACCATAAAAATGAAAATAAAATAATCATGGCTTATCACGGAGAGGCAACTTGTGTGGACTTTGCTGCTGCAGCTGGAGAAGGAGCTGTCCGGTTGTGCTCCGGGGAGAGAAGGGGACCAGCGTTCAGGAGGGTTCCACCGAGGACAGCATCTCACAGAGAGACCCCCCCGCATTTTTGTTTGCATCACCTTATAAAGGTAACTACACGGGATTTCTTTTTTGGTCATCACTCAAACCCCTCGCCCTTTTTTAAATTTGGTTTTGCGTCAGGCAGATAATTACTTGGATTTACCTGTATCCTTTTGGATCTGGAATTGAACTATAAGCGCCAAGTTGAATCATCTGCTGCGTAAGTGATCATTGTGGTTTTATCTTTGTCTGTAAAAAAAAAAAGCAAAAGCCTGTGCTTAAAAGTTTGCATATACGTTTTTTTTAAGTATTCACAACATGTCAAATTAGGACATCCATAAAGGGGGTTTGTTGGATTTTGTTCGCCTGCTAGTTATGACGTTATCCATGTTCAGTCGTGCAACCCTTTCTCGTCTCCGTTTTTTATGCATGAAGATATTGACTAATATAGGAGCAGGACATAGCTGTTCCTATTATTGTGGCCATAATAACTCGTGATTGCCATCCAGTCTGATTTGGGTCACGTCAGGTAACAGTTTATGATTCCTCAATTTTAAACATACGTTGGACATCTTTTAGTTTGTCTGTATGTATTCAGATAAAGCCACATCAAATTGTTTGCTTAGGGTTAAAGAAAATCACACAACACTTAAACTTTTTTATTCAAGTACATTCAGGTATTTATTTATGGAAATCAGTTGTGTCAGCAAACTCACATTCTCAGCTTAGTCATAAAAACCCCTTAAACAGCTAATTTCACTATCTGCGGCTCTGTCACTCTGACAGAGAGGTTTGCACAATTGCAGCACTGGCTCTTGCTAGACTAAGACCCTGGGTGGTCCCCTTTTCTTAAGCCCCACCCAGAGGGCTCACAATTTGTAATCAGTGTAGTATAATCTAATTCCAGTAGAACATAAGACATTTAATTTGTCCTCAAAAGTTATTCTCAGGTTTGGCTTCACAAATACACAGAAGTGAAACTTCTGACTCAAAATTCATTTCAGTATGGCTCTAAAAAAAAGAAAAGAAAAGAAAAAACTATAACAAATGCCTGGTCTTTGTTTTTCTACTCTTCTTTGTTTTAGATAAACCAAGCACCAAAATAGCATTAAAAAAAAATCTTTAGGGTCTTTTAAACAGAACATACGTAGGTTTCATAAATCTCAAACTGTGTTTTAGGGAATAAATGTTAAAGATATAGAGAGTTAAAGTCTATCTATTTTTTTATACTTCCTCCCTTCAGAAAACAAAATACAGTCTACATAACAATAAAGTAATAATAAAAAAGCGTTTTAGTTTTAGCAATGTTTTTTCTTTCATTCCACCTCTGGTGAAATGCTGCCCTGGGTGATGAGCCAAATTCAGTTTCAAAAACTTTATGTAATATAAAGCGTTGTTGCAACCTTAAGCTCATAGCTATTTATCTGGTAAAGACTAAGATTAAATAATCATCATCATAGTTGATCAATAATAGTTCAACATAATCCCCATATTTATACGGTCAGTCTGAAAGTTTTTTGATAAGCGTGTTTTAGACATTTTGTTGCAAAACAGACAAGTTTGACGTTGTTTTTAAACTGCCCAACCTAACAAGAGCACTCAAATGTCTCTGGGAAGAGTTGAACAATTAATGTTGTGGTACAGACAAATTGCTACTTAAAAAAAAGTTTTGGCATGGCATTTATGTCGTTGGGGATGTGATTTCGGAGCTACGCAGCTTCACTCAGCTGCAGTTCATAGAAACTATGATAAAATCATCCTATTTAAATACGGCATGTAGCACTAAGAGATCTTCCAGACGACAAGAGTCGGGTTAACTGAGTCACCAGATCCTCCCGATTCTCATCACTACATGAAAACAATGAACAATGGATGTGTTTTTTGTAGCTATTAATCTATTTTTCTTATGAAGATAATATTCTTATCAGATATGATTTATTTGTTGAATTTTTGCTAATTGATCTCTATCAAAAACTAGTGAACAGGCAGGGTATCACCTGTTTTATGCCCAGCACACGCTGCTGGTATTACGGATCAGCACTGATACCGGAGTTAGTTTAAACTTTGTTTTATTGGGATTCAGGTTTAATTGCAAAATACTTTAAATTATAATCCCCATCCAAAAAACCAAAAAACAAACAAATGTTTGTTCTGCATGTGACACCTTAAGACTAGGTATTATTTTACAAATTTATGTTTTTAAGAATCTAAAGGAACTGAAGCATCTCTATATCAGTCCAGCTCTCCTGATATGATAAATCACAGCAGGTTCCTAAATATCTGTTAACAATCGTTTGTCTTGTTTGGTACGAGCTACTGGTGATAAGCTATATTTAGGAAGATGACGTCAAGGCTAAAACTGAGACCAAGGGGCATAAACAAGAAAAGAAACAGAAGTCTTCTCAAATGCTGATAACACAACACAAACATTAAATTATATATTATTGATGTTACAAATGGATATTTTTTATTTAGGTACTTATCTGGAAATATATAGGTAGCACCACCCGAATTGTCTCAGCTGTAGATTCGCTACGTATGGCTTAGCAGTGGCTTTTAGAAATATAACGTCAGACCACACCTTATGTGGTTGTTTTACTTGCTAGTTTTGTTTTTGTATTTTTAGGGCTGCAGGAAAATTAAACAAACACAAATTTTAATTCCTATAGTTGGCTTATATGTCATTTATGCTCCTCGTTAATCTTTCTTTGTTTTATCATTCATACATGTTTAGTAAAGTCTGAGTTTTTTAGTGTCACTAAAGGAGGTGTTTCTATTAGAGATAAATGTAGCCCTCGAGTACATGTGGTTCCCTCGTCTGTGCTGTTGCTCTATTGATCAAAATAGCTGTGAACTAAAAAAAGAATTGTCATTCAGATTAAAACACGTATTATGAGTAACCAGAAATATTTAGATGCATGAGGACAGCTCCCTGCGTGCAATTGGGAAAGAAACAGAGCTAACGTTAGGTTTGTTTGTCAAAACCGTCAAAATCCCATTTTCTTTTCATTTTAAATTTACTTTAAATTAACATTCAACAGTTTTTCAATTTGTACTTGTAATACTTGTGCAAATCAGTAAAAAAAATATATATCACCCTCTAATACATAGCCCTCATTTTTGTATTGATGTAATGTCTCTGCTAAGCTGTAGAATCTTACAGTGGTCTCCACAGATAGAACTTGGAGATTTGCATGGTTAATAAAAAGAGACCTGAAAAAGAAATCCTCTTCTAATTGCTTAGAAAGAATTTAGGAATGCCTTAATTTTAACTAAGTGTTATCTGTTGCTCGTAACAGTGATCAGGACAGGTTTTATAAAGACGCAAACACCTAATGCACGCACGCATGTAACACCAGATCCAACAACCAGAATCAAAACAAGAAAACCAAGTAAATTAAAAACTGGCCACAATGTCTGACAAAATCTCTAGAAAATTTTCTGTTAAGAGGTAAAGTTATGTGTGATTGTAAAAACCATCACAGTCATATTTCCTTTTCTCTTTTCATTTACTTTTGGGACCCAGAGAGCACATTGTATTCATTTGGGATATTTTTGTAAGTAACATAAAAAAATAAACAATCGTGAAGAGTAAGGAGATTGTTTCTATATTTTAAAATTTTAAACAACAACAACAAAAAAATAGTAATAATAATCTGAAAAGTGTGGCATACTTTTATGTTCAGTCCCTTTGACTGTGAATACACACTAAAAGATCTTGTAAAAGCAAATCCCCTCAGAAGTCATTTAATTCATTAATAAAGTACAGATCTGTGCAATATATTTTCAGTTTGTCTAAGGCTGTTCTGTGAAGCCTTACAGTACATTAAAGAACAAACATCTTCATTTCTTGGATCATTGTGTAACCCACTATAAAAAAAAACATACAAAGGGTCTGGAAATATTTGAAGTCCCAAAGACCCGATTGACAAATTAAAGATGCTTGGCTGGGCAAGGAGAGCATTAATCAGAGAAACTTCGAAGTTACAGCCCTCTGGGACTTCCAAATAACCGACTTCACTTTTTTGTCAAGCAGCTCTTTCTCACATGTTGATTTTCAGAATAAACAATTCCCAAGCTTGATCTTTTCATATATATAGGTACGCAGACTTTGTTTATTTCCTTTAAATCCCATGATTAATGTTACATCTTCTCATTCTGATAGTAAAATCAGCAAGTTTCTTGCAAATCTTCAAAATAATCTGTTTATGATTTAGTTGAATAATGAGTCTGGTGTTTGAATAAACTGTTAAAAAAAAGATTCATTTAGAATTTATAAGAAATAGATTTCTAAAATATTTTCTATTTTTCCAAACTCTCTTGTAAAACCAAATACCATATACTAATTAAGTGATATTTATTGCATGCTTCCAATACATTATGCTTGAAAATACCTATAATAAAGAATAAGGGGAAATATCATCCAGTTGTGTAAAAGAACCCAGGTGTATACAAAAAGGCAAGGACACGAAAGATTTTGTGCTGTCTTAGCTGCTGAAAAGTTTTAAAATCATTTTCAAAAGTGTGTTTATTGTTAGGGTTTTTGTTCCTAGCATTAACTGAGCACACATCGATAAAAATACATGAAGGAGGTTGACTAATACTAAACTTATAAGTCTGTAATTTTAATAAAAAATTTTTTAGCAGCTACTAATTTATGAAAGAAAATGGATAAATTTTTCTTCTTTTCTCATCAGATTTAGCATCAACTTAAAAAAAAGCAGACAGAAAAAAAACTCAGATTTGAAATTACTGAGAATTATGAAACAAAAGGAATGATCAAATTAAACATTTGAAACTTGATTAAAAAAAAACATATAGGGGATGGTCAAATATTATTCTTGAAATAATACATTAGGTTACAGGTGAAGTATTTTACATTAATTCCTTACACAGAAATAAATTCCAGCGAGGATAAACAAAGGAGCCTCTTATAACTATTTTTTTCTGCTTCACAAGACAATGCTTTAAGTGGACAAAACTGAGTACCCTGACTATATGCCTTAACAAATAATTTTATAGTAATGGAATTTTATAAATGTCTTTACTCTAACACTTAGTTATTAGTTGTTCAAGAGATATCTAAAGGTTATGTTTAAAACTAAGAATAACAAACAACAAAATCTAATTGCATATAAATCTTTATTTATATATATACAAAAAACTTTACTCAACATTATGAAGATACTATTTAAATTTTGAGCAGAATTAAATGCAATATGTGATCCACATAATATTTAGATTCCAAAGGAAAAGCAAGCTGGACACTTTTGTTCAACCTGCATTAAACCAGCCTGACAACTGTACCAAGACTTAGTCCATTTATAACCAGTTTATAACCATGGGAAATAAACTTTAAAAAGTTAATTCGTAATAGTTTCTGTGTTCAAAGGTTTAATATAATCTACTTATATTGATTTTTTTTGGCCACATCCAACCTCAGCTCCATTTATACATTCTAGTAATTAAATCATGAATTGTGTCTCACAACAAATCAGAAAGCTTTTCAATGAAAAGGCAACTTTATTACAAACATTTATTTGACTGATGGCAGAAATGTTTAGATGGCTACAAGAATTGTCCTTCTCGCTGAAGTTTTTCGGATCAAATGAAATATAATCATGGGCTCTAAGCAGTAGATTGTTCTTACTTTTTCTTGAGTTTAAATACACATTTTTGTTACTGTTATTAAGTGAAGTTTTATCCATTTAAATGTGTCTGTGTGAATTAATGAAGATGAAGATGTTCTTTACTCCACTAAGGTGTCAAACTACTTTTAGTCATGACCATTTGGTAAAGCCGTGGTCTGTCTGAACAGCTTGGCACCCCTTTGGACACAGATAGAAGTCGTGCTTTCTTGCAGAGTCATGCAAAAACTTTGTCCACAGCTGTTTTTGCTTTTTATGAGATCTGGAGGATTAGCAGTGAGTTGGAGTTTATGACTGAGATCAACATACATTCAATCTGGTAACAAATCTTGGTGGCTACATGAGATCCTGAAGGAGAAGTCAGACCACAAACACCCATCCTTTGTCTTAAGAGTTGTTGCTTTGTATGAAACAGCAGTAGGGCTTCTGTCTCAGTTTGGGTGATTAATAAGTTGGAAATAATGTAACTAGGCAAAAAGTACCAGAGTCGAGAGCAGCACAGGTTAGTCTTGTTTCTATAAAGATGCTATGCAGTCACATAATGGTCGTCAGTTTTAATGCAAGATTGCAACTCATTGCTTCATGTGATACAATGGCACTATGGATTGATTGACTTTGTCATGCTGATGTGATGCTAGTTTCAGGCTCTCAATTTAAAATGAAGTTCTTCTGGTTTTTTAACTCTTGGAAAGAGATAATAGTAGAGTCAATGTACTTCATAATTCCACCAGTGAGGCACTAGTATCTCTACTTTATGCAACTATTAACCAATCAACAAGTTAGTTTTGTGGCATTTTGACTTAATGGCAAATGTTTGTACTATTATCCATCTGCTAAAACTACCACCAGTCGAGCCCTCATTGTGTGTTTAAGACCTACCAACCCATTACTGGTTGATCATTTACTCAACCCATTGCTGACCTGCATCTGTATCAAATTACATCAAATTTACTTTTAGGTGCTCATCTTATTTTGTTTTTTAGTATCTATACATTTTGTTTGTCCAACCATCATAATATTCCATATTAATATCTTCATATTATTTTTAATAAAAAAACAACAAAGACCCCTGTAATTATTTAAGTAAGTATTTTTGCCCGAACAAGCCTATAAAAAGTCATGAATGTGTTCATTTTACCTGGTACGCTCATATGTCGAGGTTGTTAGAACTAAAGATGTTAATCCACCCTCAAGCCAAAAATATTTTTACTGGTTAAGAACAAGAAGTTAAAACATGTCATATTTTTAGTTTTAGAGATATTAAAAACGTAAGAACGGCTGTTCTAAGTAGTTTACTTTTAATAATTTGGAGAATGATTGTCACAGAGCTCCCCTTTTTATTTCATGGATCACATGTTGTGTTGACCGTGGTCACTTTTAGATTGTAGCATTTCTTCTTCTATTAATTTAAAAAATTGATCGTAAAAAAATCTTTTACGGACATTTTCAGTAACATTTAACACATACAATAAATTACATAATACAGAGAGACAAAACAACATAAACTATTTACTTATTATAAATAAAAGAATTTTTTTTGTGTATGTTAAGAATTATTGTTGTTTTTATTTATTTGTTTACGTTATTACGTTACTTTTTTAATTTTCCCTTTCACTAAAGCTTTTTCCATCATCTGAAAATCATGGTGTCAAGTTGTTTATAGCCTGATGATAGTCTTTCTCAGCATTTGATTGAAAAGAAGAACGTGTGACTGCGTGTGTGTGTGTGTGTGTTGCTGTGTGTGTGTGTCTGTGTGTGCGCTGTAAAGAGAATGTATTGTCACCACCACTCCTGGTCGTGACTCGCCGGATGCACAATGCTTTTCATCCCCATCTTCAGCCATTTATTTATTTTTATCTGAGCAACATTTTGTTAATTTGATTCACCTTATTCTCTTGGCCTGCATACGGAATGAAACACATGCAAAGGGCTGCATGGAAGGGAAAAAACATACAGCGCAATGTCTTCCTACTCTTATTTTTTGTCATCTGTCAAGAAGCCTGTCGTGCTCCACGACTGTTTATTTTCACTGAATATGCTTCATGTGCAGCACTCACTAACCTTTATCTATAATCATTGACAAACCCAACTAATAACAATTTCATAAATATTTGGTGTGGTTTAAGGGGATGTAAATAAAAACATGTACTATTAGGTTTATCTATTAAGCTTATGATGAAATAAAAATGCTGTTCAACTTTAAGATCAGATATATGGTAAAACCCACCTTTAAATAAGTGAAACAAAGTAAAATTAGGTCAAGTGTTTGTTTTTTCACTAAATAAAATTAACAAAAAATTGATATTCAATCATAGCCCTTCATTCAATATCAGATGGGAGATGTACGTATAGAGTATTTTATAGAGTGCATATTTTATCATTAAACATCTGAAGCTCCTCCATGTACCTTGCATTCAGTGCTTTTACTTTGATCCCACAAAATATACTGCAATAAAAGCTGTCTGCTTAAAAAGTCACAGAATTAGGTAACCACACTTCTTTGTAATATAATAAAAATAAATATGAGTTTAACCAAATGTTTAGTGAACGATCAGTATTTGAGTACAGTAAGTCTTTCATATTAGCTGAAACCATTTAAATCAGCTATTATTTCAGCACCGGCGCATTTTAGAAATATTAGTTTTAGCTTACGGATAACAATAAACATCAGCTAAAATGCTAAGTGTTTTGGTGTAATAAGAAAAGGTAAAAGATCACACAGTAAATGTGATAAATGAAACACAAACAAATAGTCACCTATTCCACTTAAGGTTTTGAGACTTTTGAAACAAAATGTTTGCAACACTGCAAATTCAACAACATCATTAAACCTTCTAACTTCTAATAATAAATACCAAAAGGAATAAAAAAAAAAAAAGTATGACTTAGGTTTAATTGAATTTACTTTTTTTATGTAGCTTAAATTTACAACACATCATCTCTAGGTACATTACAAAAAAATAATTCCATTCCAATCATACCTACATGTTAAACAAAGCAATTAAAAATGTTTCCAACCCATCTGATTGCATCAAGTATCTGAATTGCAGCATTAACTCCTCCTGAACCAGCAAGCATAGACGATTGCATGAATTGTGTTGTTACACTTTACTGCAATTCCTCATACTGGGCATGCATGCTTATAGCGACAGTGGAGAGGAAAAACTTCCCATAAACAGGAAGAAAACCTGCAGCAAAATCTGTCTCAGCAAAAAAAAAGGCTATTTAACGGGGGGTTTGAGAAGACAGAAAACGAAAATTGAAGCAGATTGCAAATTGATGCAGTTGCACTTTGTGAGATGGAGAACGTTGAGTTGTTGGCAGGACCACTCTGAATGAAGGTGTCACAGCTAACAGAACGCCAGACCAGGTGTAGCTTTTAAGGAGACAAAAACACAAAAATTGAAAATTAACAGTTAACAACAGCAACTAAAGCAGATTGGATAACAGAAAAAGAAGTTCAGGAGAAGTGGTCACATTGTCTCCAGCAACCTAAGCATATAGCAACATAACTCAAGAAATAGCATAACCTAACCCTTTAAGATGAGGTTTGAGAGAGATGGAGCCAATATAACAATAACATGACACCAAATCTAGGGTTTTATTTCAATTTTACATCCTGTGCTGGCTGCAATACAAAGTTCACTCGATATTTGATACGACTGTAAAACTTACTTACCTGTGATTCTTCTATGTCTTCTACTGTCTCATCTGTCCATCTCCCCCTTCAACAGGTCCCTGAGATAAGATGGAGGGAAATCCGAACAAAGGAAACCTGGACGATGACATCTCCTGTCTTTAAATCCTAATTCTGCATCCAGTCTTCTCTCTCTTGTTCATTTAACGCTGGTAAGTTTATTTTCTGTCAAACTTGTACATCTCCTTCCACTTATTATCTTCCTTGGCTTTTTCCAGTGGAATCAAGGTAATTTCAGACCTTAAAATACGATGAATCTGTTTTTATTTTTTTTAAGAAGCATCTCAGTTCACTGGCACTGTAAACATTCATGTAGCGTGAATTTCACTGAGGGTTTTGATAAATATTTCATCTAATCCTATTGGTCAGTAAATTTTTATAAAGACATTAATTACTTCCTGTTTCAATGAGGAATAACTATGATGTTACACTAATGGTCTCAATACTTAGCCGCTTTGGAAAAAAACAAAAAGCTGCAGCAATAAGCAGCATCTTGTGGTCACCAAGTGTCCGATAACTGTTGAACCACTGATGGCCATCAGTTCCCCCTCCTGTGGTGTGAGCATGGGAGAGGAGCCAGGAGACTAGCTCTGGTTTGCAACCTTTACATCCTTTACCTTGTAGCCCTCAGTCCGCTAAATAAAAATCATTCATTCAGGAGCCAATTTAAGGTTTACCAGAGCCACAAGTTGCAAATCCCCGATCTCTAGTTTGTGCACAGAAAGATGCTCCAAGGTCTATTTTGATATACAACACCTATGTCAAAAGTACTACTAGCAGGGTACTAGTATTTGAGACACTTTATTTCATGTTGAAAGTATAAATTCAATTTTGTCCCCCTTACGACAAAAAAATTGCTCAAAGTTTGTTGTTTACTATATTTATATTCTCTGAATTTTTCGCCTCTTTGATTGGAGATAATCTTACTCCAATAGAAGTAAGTACTTTATATCTATTTGCTATGAGTTCTATTATGTTATCACACACACACACACACACACACACACACACACACACACACACACACACACACACACACACACACACACACACACACACACACACACACACACACACACACACACACACACACACACACACACACATGCAATGCAAGTGACTGAATGTGATTCATATTAGCCTTTACCTTTTCTGTGGCGTGTTAAAATGAAAGTTCAGCATTAACGTTCTGTAGTCCGAAGTGCGTCATAAACTGAAGAAATTGTGAACTCACAAATATCCCCCTGCAAAAATATTAAAGCATTGGAGTTGTTCTACAATCCATCAAAAGCATTTACTGTTTGAAAGCTAAAATGGTTTTGGTTGCTTTTACGTCATCACACACATTTGCATCTACCCATTTCATTGGTAACGCTGCAATTAATGGAGGTGATGATTCAGCTAGATCATATTTAGAGGTGTTTCTGACAGTTTGTAGACCTTAATCAGCTTGTGTGAAGAAATAGATTAAAGTGTGATTTTTAGATTGTAACAAGGTTGAGACGTCTTTAACAAATTTTTTTGTCTTTCTTTACCTTTTTATATTGGTACACAGAATCCAACTCCACTTACCTACAGGTGTCCAAGTTTGTGACGAGAATCAGCTCACACTCTAAAACAGGTATGCAAATTGAGTATATTTCAAGCTGGACAGAAACTGCAACACTGCAAAGATAAATGAAGTTCAATGGTTCCCTCTAACTAAGCTTCAAAGCTCTTAAAATGTGATTGAGAAAAAAAAAGTTTATGTCAAGGTCTTACATTTCTACTAAGATCTAATCAGAGCTTAACGATACCAAAACTTTGAGTTGAGTGTTTTTTACACTCAGTCCTGGGAAGATCTGATAGCAATTCAACAGAAATTCTTTTCTGCAAGAAAGGTTCTAAAGTCCCTTTTAATAAAAGAAAAATAGTCATAATCCAGAATGGATACTTCTAAACCATAATGGCTATCACTGATCAGGACTGCATAATAATGCTGTTGCTGTGTTATTACTACAGGAACCTTTTCCTGTTTTCTCACATTTATAAAAATATGTATTTTATCGTAATTCTATGGACCAACAAAGGTTGCAAATAATTTTGAAAAAAAAGGAAAAAAAATCTTGCACATTGTTTTATGTTTAATAGCTAAAGCTAATTGAAATCAAGTGACCTTCTGTCAACAGCCGTTTTCAAGTCTTATCACAGATTGTCAATGAGTGTAGATTGAACTTTGATGATCTTACTACAACATGTTTTTTAGATCACTGTGTGAGGTTACCACCACCGCCGTGTTTCACAGATAGAATCATTTTATTTCTTCATACAAAGTACAAGTTTTCCACCATGCCTTTTCCTTTGCACATCAGATCAATTTCCTTTTTCATTCACAATTATAGACCAAACTCTGGGCAACACACAGTGGCAAAATGTGAACTGCTCTATGTTTCCATCTGTTTGATTTATTCTCCACATTCTTTTTCAGGAAAACAAAATCCGCAAAAAAGCTGCCTTTTCTTTACCATCATAACTACTTTAGCAGTTCAGTGTTTATCCCCAAGGGTTTATTGACACATTTTACACCTCTGTAAACATTGGATCTTTTATTTTATTTGGACAATATCAAGGGTAACATTTTCAATAAAAGCTGCTTTTGACTGATTGAATATGTCTGAACAGAACCCCACTCCCCCATGCACCTTTAGCTTTTATTTACTTGCTAAATTCATTGAGTCATTTGTCACACTAAAATAGTAAATTACTCAAAAAGATACTGTTGACTTCACACACACACACACACACACACACACACACACACACATGGAATCTAATTATTTCTCATTCATTTTTACAGCCTTCAATCGACCCTTTTGAGGTTTTGATATATGTTTTTGGAATATTAACAGATTGGTATGCAAAATTACAAACCTTCTATACCCTCAGATATAACTACATAATTTCTGTAGATATGTAGTTTATAGTCCTGCTTTTGTGTTAGATTAACTTTTCTGTTATAGTGCTATCTATTTAGTTTGACATCCTTTACCTAGGCTGCATTTGTGCACAGAAGCCTCCATGATGTCAGTAAGAGGATGTAGTATCCTCTTCTGGCTCTATATTTGGTCAACATGTTCCTTTCCACTCAGCGGATGCACACTTCTAACAAACCATCACACATGCATTAAAGTGTGATGCAATAGTATCACATTATTATAAGTACATTTAACTTAACATTTTGTCATGTTACATTAACACATTTTAAGGTATTTTATTGTTTTTGGTGTGTGACAGACCTACCGATAAAGCTGAAGGTAAAGGTTAACCTGATCTTTAATTATTTTTTTACAAAAAAAATCCTAAAGATGTGGCATGCATTTGTTTGGTACCCTAAGTCAATACATTCTCTAGAATTATATGGATCTACCAGCCTTGCAAAATAAGCAGTTGGCCTTTTCTTTATTTTTCCTTCATTGGAGAACAGTTCAAGTTCAGTCAGATCAGAGAGAAAGCATCTGTGAAGATCAGAATGAAAATTTTGCCTCAAACATCCAGTAGGGTACATCCGTTCAAATCGATAGTTTTCTGCCAAAGAAAGGATTTGACATGTAGGCCAAAGACATTATTAGTATACTTTAGCTTGTCCGTTTTATGCAGACTTAAACAATTTAATAAACCTGTGAGATCTTCACACAACAACTGTATTTACGCTAAACTTGGATTACACATGGGCAGACTTCAGAAAATTGTCTTTTTGGATTTATTTAGAGATATGAGATTAAAAGCGCACTGAATACAAATTTATATCAGTCTTTTCTGATTTTACTTCAATTTCCTTCCACTCTGCAATTATGCTTTACTTTATGTTGAACTGCAACACACAAATATACACTGAAATTTGTGGTTGTTTAGAAACTAAATGGTGAAAAAGGTTGTAGCGGGTACGAATAGTCTTGCAAGGCACTCTCCTTCAGAGAAACCTGGATCTGACAAGTGCCTGAGAAGGGAACCTAAAGAAATGTTAAGCATCTAATAACTGTTCTAATGAATGTTTCATGTAAGTGTGTTGGTGTGTAACTGTGATTCAGGCTGTATTTTACTCATGTTTCTTACCCAAAAATTAAAAGGCAAGTTCACCAAAAAACATTTGAATAGGTATAGAATACAATGTAAGAGTAATTAGAGAGAAAAATAGCCGTCAAGGACTACATAGATGTTGTTGGATTATCTATAAATACAATAAGATTCAATAAGACCTCTCTAGTCAAGTGAGACAGTGAAGACAGCATAGGGTCTTTCCACTTTAAAAGAATAAGACGGCGTACCAGTAAAGTAGTAAAAGCAATCACCTTGTGACCTCCAACTGGAAGTCGTGTTCCCCCAGGTAGTATCCCCTCAGAAGTTACCCCAAACAGTGCAATGAAAGGATTAGGGGGGATCTTGACCCCCAAAACAGTCAATAGTGCTTCAAATATACCCTTCCAGAAACTTTCTAAAGCAGAGCAAGTCCAAAACATTTGAAGCAGAGTGGGCTCATCACTTTTACACCTGTCACAAATGACATCTGCTTGTGGAAACATTTTTGCCAATTTAGATTTTGACATGTGAACTCTATGTACGACCTTGAACTGGATTAGTGAGTGGCGAGCACACATGGAGGAAGAGTTAACCCGTTAAATTATATTAGCCCATAAATTATCATCAATAGGTGTTTGTAGGGCCGAGGCCCATGATTTTTGTATTTTAGAGTCACAGGAGGAAACTGAATCTAATTATTTGGCTATAAAGGAAATTGCCCCTTTCTTCTTAATCCCAAAATTAAAAATATGATCCAGTACACCTTTTATTGGTTTGTGTGGAAAGTCTGACACTGTCTCCTTCACATAATATCTAACCTGCAGGTATCTAAAAAAGCCAGATGCAGGCAATGATAATTTCTGAGAAAGCTGTTTAAAGGAAGCAAATTCCACCTCTATATATAGATCCTCTATAGTTTTAATGCCCTTGTTGTGCCAGACGGTAAAAGTATTGTCATGCATTGAGGGCTGGAAAAGATGATTTTGTGCAATTGGACCAAACAGTTGTTGTAGTTTGTAAAATTTCCTAAATTGTAAGTAAATTTTGCAAGAGTGTATTGCTGAGGAGTTTGCACATTTAACATCGGGCAAAGTGGCTGGCATGGGTGAGGCTAAAAATGCAGAGAGATTACAGGAATACAGGAACGATTTTCCATAGTCACCCACAAAGGACAGTCCTCCTCAGAACCTAAAAATGTAAATTTGCAGCCCAATATTACAGTCTAAGATTTGACAGAGGTAGGCCTCCGTTTCAGTTGTTCTTTTGAAGAAAATCTTTACGAAGGCAAGGGTTTTTGCCATTCCAAATGAACCATGATAAGGCTGCATCTAGCTTTTTAAAGTAATTCCCAGGTATAAATAAGGGTAAGCATTGAAACAAATACAGATACTTTGGAAGCACCGTCATATCAATTGAATTAATCCTGCCTATGAGTGAAATAGGGAGAGCAGACCAAGTAGAAAAGTATTGTTTAGTTTTATTTAGAAGCTTCCCAAAGTTACCTTCAAATAGATTTGAGAATTCTTTTGTGATTACAACACCAAGATAAGTGAAGCTATCTTGGGTGATTTTAAATGGGACTCAATTTGACTCCAGTGCCAAGGCAGATAAATTTAGAGTCTTTAATTCACTTTTTTGTAAATTTAACTTATACCCTGAGACCTCCCCGAAACGATGAACAATGTCAATAATAGGAGGAATTGTGAATTCAGCATGTGACACATATAAGAGAAGGTTGTCCGCATATAAGGACAGCTTATGTATTGTATTTCCTCTGCGAACACCTGTAATATTATGGTTAGCCCTTATCGCTACAGCGAGTGGCTCTATGGCCAAGACAAATAAAAGTGGGCTGAGGGGGCAACCTTGTTTGGTCCCTCGATGTAGTTGGAAAGGTTCGGAATATACATTGATACTCAAAAGTATAGCAGAGGGAGATGAATAAAGTAGCCAAAACCTTGTCATAAAGGATGGCCCAAAACTGAATTTGATCAGTGTCTGGAAAAGGAAATCCTATTCAAGCCTATCGAATGCCTTCTCTGCATCCACAGAGAGAAGGAATTCGGAGGTTGATTCACAAGGGGAGTACACAATATTTAACAAGCAACGAATGTTAAAGAAAATAAGCCTTTTCTTGACAAAGCCAGTTTGATCAGACGAAATAATGCAAGGTAACATCTCTTCAAGGCGAGTTGAAAGAATCTTTGTCAGAATTTTGTAATCTGTATTTACCAGAGAAATTAGCCTATAAGAACCGCACTCAACAGGGCCCTTCCCTTTTTTCAACAGAAGTGTAATGCATGTTTGGTTGAGGGTAGGGGGAAATTCGCCGGACAAACATGCTTCAGTGTACACCTCTGTTAGAATTGGGGATAGTTGTTCATTAAAGGCCTGATAGAATTCGTTTGAAAACCCATCCAGACCTGGGGACGTTTTGGTCCCAAGCATACAAGTTATGCTTGTATGCCTAGACAAAGCTAAAGGTAATGCTCTAAAGTCATTAGGGAACATTAGAATGTATGTGTGGGCAACAGTATTACTAAAATTTTATTATAGATTTAAATTCCTTGATGGATGATATCCAGAAAATAATTTCCATCCAGTTAATGACCTGAGGAGATTATGACCTAAACACCTATATTTTTCACTTCCTTCCTCAATAAGTCGTCACTTTTGACCTATTTTTGTCCATGCAAACAGATTATAAGTTAAAGAACATTATCTAAACATTTTTTGCTGTTCACCTCAACACTTGATTCCACACATGCCTGGAGGGACTTAACTAAATGCACGTTTTTGTTTTTGTAAACAAAAACAAAAATGTTCAAGAAATGAATACACACACTAAGGAGTCTTCTAAAACAGTTACCGCAAAATCCCACACACCTGTACTGTGGTAGTTTTAGAAAGCATAAATACCCCAGAAGTTGATGGCTGAAATAACTTTAGTTCAGCTTTTTTTGTAAATAAAACAAACGTACTGAAATCTCTGGGTAACATTATTATCATGGATGCGTGTTTGTGTGAATCAGATCCTTCAGATTGTTCTGCTCTATAAATGCTGCTTTTATCTTTTCTTGTTCCATAAAAGTCCATATTAACATGCTTTTCTAATGTAACTCTTTATTTAGTTTTTCTATTCTGTTTGGTTTTTCTATTTTTTGTGTTGGTTTTGTATTTTTGCTGAGACTTGAAAAGTCCTCACAACGCAGTTCTCATTGGGTCAAATTTAGATGTTCATAAACCTCTAATATTATGAATTGTATTTACATCCGATAACACATCTAAACCAAAACAACCGCTTACTTTGATCAGATATTACCCAAATCAAAATATGGAGCTACAATAGAACAACATGATAATCTAAGAGTCTATGAAATAAGGAAATAATCAAAGCACAATGTAGCATGAAAGTCATTTATACACACATACATAAAAATAATGTTACTCTGTTTAGGTGTTCAGATACTGTCTGAATTACATTTTTGTTTTGTTTTTAATACCACTTTATGGTTGTCTGTGTTTTTTCATTATATTTGAAAGTTGAGGTTAAAGGAGAACAATTATGTTTTCTGTATTTTTTTTAATTGTGTGTTCTTTTAACAATTTTCTTGTTCTTTTATTAAATAATGTGTGTATGCACAAATTTGTGTGTGTGTGTGTGTGTGTTTGTGTGTGTGTGTGTGTGTGTGTGTGTGTGTGTGTGTGTGTGTGTGTGTGTGTGTGTGTGTGTGTGT
>JAVLVB010000169.1:942178-952807 GCA_032876305.1 Orestias chungarensis | reverse complement strand
ACGGAGGAGCAATGTGGCCTCAGTCTCATCATACTGAGCACACAGTCAGCTTGGACTCCTCAGGCTGGACTAAACACACGGAACAGGTGTGTATCCTGTTTTTTCTGCCAGATCAAAATAAAATTATAAACAGACATTTGAGGGCGATTGTATAAATTTAGACTCCTTATAGTGTAAAACAAAAATACATAATTTTAAGTCATCCTAGCTGAAATGGCATTTCATTGGATGTTGATATTATTTAAGGACCCATAAATTGCTAATATTTTAATCTCATATATATAAATAAATGTCTCTCCTCCTGCGTATTTCAGAAATAAGGGCAAATAAAGACTTGAATATTAAAACAGTTAAATTATTAGAAGGAAAAGTTTTTCAAATTGCATTTAAAATAAAATTATAAGAGATATTTTTAAACTTATTTATTTGTCCTTGTGCTTTATTTGTGACATATGTTAAACTATATGAGGTGCAGATTAACACATAGAGGTTCCCTTTTATATGTTTTACAAAATAAATAAGACCAGGCTCCACGGCTGTGTGTGTGTCCGAAGATTAAAAAAAAAAGGTGAAATGTTGCAGTTTTCTGATGGATGAAACGTAATTAAATGTATGTAGATCAGAACATGTGATGCTTGATTTTAACAGCTTAGCGGGACCAGCTTACTTGGTTTATCACTGTGTTGCTAACTCAATTAAATGCGGTCTTTTAGGGTTCAGAAAGGATTGTAAAGGGTCATGAGTGACCGTGTGTTGTGTGTGACTGTTGCTTCTTGTCTTGTGCTGATCTTAACTTCAAACTGAAATGTGTGGCGCGGACCAGGGGTGAGCGTGTGAGGACATTGAATTGGCAGCGATGGACGCGGCTTCCGTGCGTAAAAGTGCGCAGCCGGAGCGCCTGCGGTCTGGCCGATCCTCCGAGGTTTTAAAACTCCTAGACAGGTCAGGAAAAAAATCCAACATCTGCAAGAGGCTCTGCTCGGGTTAAACAATTTTAAGTATCACTGTAAACCCGAATAAGTAAGCAGAACTTTAAAAAAGTAAGGCAATCAATTGCCTCATGTTAATAATTTCAAGCATGAATGGTAAAGATATTTAAGTTGCAAGAACTTAACATTTATTAGTTTCTCCAATCAATGGTTTACATTGACAGTAACATAGACCGGTTACAGCTCAAAATCATTTACCTCCAAACTTAAAATATATCTGGCAACTGATTGCCTTAAAAATAACAAGTACTCTTGATTTAAAAATCCAAAAACAAACACAAAAAACATAAAATTAAAAGTATTCATATATTTATTTTGTATTGAGATGTTTAGTAGAAACAAGTCTCTTAGCAAACAAATATCTGAAATAAAAAATTTTTAAAACACAAATAAATAAACCAACAATTAACAAGTTTACTTCCGGCCATTTTGTTTATACTGGTACTAAGAAAAAAAATCTTCATGTCCCAAATAGCTTATAAACAGTTAATACAACATTACCAGGGTGCATAAGCAAGTCTTGGGTCCTGAACACAAATTTGACTTTAGAGAGATTTGCCCACTCCTGTCCCTTTCAGCACAAAATCAAACAAACAGAAATAATATTGTTAAATTCAGTTTAACAACTAAAAGAATTAAGACAACAAATAGAAAGACAGTGTGCTATTTGGCAGAAGACCCTTGTGGAATATGCTCTAACAGAGTGAGCCATCAGAACCCACCACTCCTTTTTAGATCTTGAGTTAGACACACAACATAACATCATTTTTAAACGTCTCCAGTTTGGGTGAAAGTTTAGAGTCATCAAGACCAAGCAAGATTTTTTGCGTGAAGTCAAAAGTGTTTGTCAGTCCTTGGGATAGCTGAGATGTAGTGCGTAGATTAGGCTGAAGATTACCACAAAGGCAGCAGCAAGCCTGTGGAAATTGAGGACCACATCACCCTCTAGGAAGACAAGAAACTCTTGCTGGGTGGTAGTGAAGTGGGCTTGTGGCATCGTCACTGACGGTTGTACGGAAGACTACTGATGCATCCCCAGGTCTGGCTCATCCTTAGCATCCTTAAAAATTTAAAGGGAGTTCATATACTTATTACATTTACAGAAACTGGCTGTGGCAATTTTGAATACAGTTGGACGTCACATAGACAACAATAATACACAAGTCTGAAAAACTCCTGTTCATTTTGCTGTGTTGTAAACTAGTTGCTGAGAAGGTTAGATGACTTTTATGTATTCCACAGGCTAATGACACCCCACTTGATTTTCTTTGCGATTTATTTTTTTGATGCCTTAATGGGCTCAAAACTACAATTCACACTTATAAACCTTGCCAGAGATTTGTTGTTGAACCACTGGTACATATACAGACATTCCAGTGTGTTGAAAATAGAATGAAAATAGGAATTGGTTACTTACCACAAATGTTCTGAAAAATCCAGAGAGTTCCTCGCGTAGATACACAGGAAGGGCATGAAGAACAGTGGTACACCATGTGTGGACATCATGTCATTCCTAAAAGGATTAAAATAGTGACAAGTTTACTAATCAAACCCAATGCCAAACAATCCCAAGTAATTCTAAATGAATTAATTACCAATATCTGCACATAAACCCATTAATAACCAGCTGACTGGTGCAATTGTGGAATTCAAAATTTTATATGAAGCATCAAACTCCCAACATTGCACTAAGACTCTACCTGTGAAATGTTTAAATACCTGTGTATCATGAACTTTGAACATTTCTGCATAAGCATCTGCAGTCTTTCCAGTTTTGGAAGCTTTCTGTCTAAATAATGTCAGATGATGAGTGAGACGATCATGCTCAGTTAGTTTGGTTAGTTGGTTATCCGTTGCATTGAGGAAAGGACAGTAACAGCAATTATTTATTTCATGATGAATGAAATTAGGCAATACTACAAACAATGTGGCAGACAGTAACAAATATAAACAGAAAGAATAAAAAAGTAACCTTAATTTATTTATTAATTAAATTTGTTTAGCAAGGATAAAAACAGAATAAAGTGTTCACTGCTATTACCTCAGACTGCATATCAACAGCCTTGAGCAAAGTTAGGCAGAAAGTTAATCTCTGCACACATCGGCTTTTTGATGTTTGTGAAGGTTCATTCTCATGTGTTTTTCCAACTTCCTTTCCCAGCATTTACAACAACCTCCTGACATCCAGCCCTCCTCATCTCGGTCGTGTAATTGCCCATTTTAAACTTGATGCTGTTCTTCCAACATTTCCATCCATTCTCAGATCGAGCTTCTTACGTCTGAAATGTGCAAATGCAATCATCATGAAGACATGGCGGAGGGCTAACTTTAAAAAAGTGGCTGTGATGCAGTCTGCAAAGTTTAAATACATGTTCTAGTGGTAAAGGCTGTACACACCTTACAGTGCCAAGTCATACTCGTTCCAACAATCTAAAAAAATAAATAAACGTATATAAACGTGTGTGCCTGTGTGTGTGTGTGTGTGTGTGTGTGTGTGTGTGTGTGTCTGATGTTTAATATATAAAAATATATTTAATGCAATTAATTTAATCTTAAATCGTCCCTAATTTTATTTTTTTATTTCAAAATAAGATACAAATTCATGTTTGACCTATAAAGATTTCAGTAACTCTGAGTTAGTCATTTTAAGTAACGGGTACATGAAATGTAAAATTTTCATATTATTCAAACATTTCATGTTAAATCAACTCAAAAAGAAGGAAATTGCTCCTGGCACTCAACATCTTTAAGTAAGTACAACTTTTAAGAAAATTTTAAGTTCACACTACTCAACACAATTACTTATTTTGAACATTCGGGTTTACAGTGTAGAACTACAGAACATCTGGATATGTTTTGGAATTTTGTGGAATTGTAAAAGAAAATATGGACATTTAGTGAGTGTGTTTTTTCCAAGACATGTTCAAATAGTAACATTTGTACGTCATCGTGGTTTTGATTGTGGAAAATTTGGGGTGAACAGATCACGACAACAAGACTGTATAAGTGGTTTAAAGACGTGGGACTTTACTGTCCCGCTGTTCTTCTTCCTGTTGCTCCGAAAGGCGCGTTTCAGCAAGACAGCAACACACAAAGGGGACAGCCAGGTGGAAATAGCGTTTTAAAATCTTAATCTCTGTTTTAATCCTGGTAGATGTATGTATAGAATCTTCTTGCAAAAACGTCTTACTTATCTGTGGCGACGTATGAAGAAAAACCTCGCTGGAAATGTTTTATCAGAGTGTAAAATCATACAATAACCAACAACATGCGGGGAATTGTTATAGTTAAATGTAAATCATATTATAAACCAAAAATACATAATATAAGAGACGCTGAAGTGAATGGAAGAGGACAGGGTCCTGCGGTCCGCTGGAGAGCTTTCCGCGCCAGTCGTGATAAGATGAAAAGCAGCGTGTGTGTGACAAAGGCTTTCAATTTGAAGGAGAGGAAATGAAATATTGCTGCAACCACAGGAGGATTGCACACGAATAAAAGACCAAAAGAAATGTTGTTTTATTTAAATTTTTAACTATAATTTTGTATTAATTTATACTGTTTTATAATTAAGGTATAAGTTAAAGAATGTATCTCCTTGAATGGGAGGTGCAGGTTTGTGTGTTGTTGCATCTGTCAAACATGCCGGCTGAAAAAAACAAACAAACAAAAAAACAGATTTGAGATTATTGCATTAATAGATTTGTACATTTATTTAGCGGGGATGGGTGTGTGTGTGGGTGTGTGTGGAATCCCAGAGCTTAGTCTCTTAAACTTGCCCAACACGTTGTCTGCAGGCTCTATAGGGTCTATAGAGACTGAAATTACCATGAAACAAAGTCAATTCTGAGCCTGATTAACCCTTTGTGTGTAGATTCTCATCTGCATTGGATCCCTTACCTGCATATAAAAACAATTTACATCTGGTTTAAGTTTTCTGGCAGAAATCCACAAAATTCTTTATTTAAACTGTTTCAGTAGTTATGACTATTGAGGGTTCTTTTACACATTCAACCACAGTTTTTCTCCAAGCCCGCCTGGAGTAATTGTTGTCCAAACTATATCCAAAAATATCCAAATCAGTGTTATAATTATCTGACCAAAGCATGCAGCTCCGGTTAGGGCACTGCAAACTTCATGTTTTTGTTTGTGATGGTAGGACAGAAAAAAGCTAACCAGGCTAGTTGTTTCTTTTAGCCTCACTGTTTCTGATAGTGGTCCAGTTTGTTACAATTTACTGTGGTTTTGTAAACCTTTTATTTGAATATATTTTGAAGTTTATATTTTACATAGCATTTGCTGACTTATGACGAATGTCTTGTTTATCCCATTTTGAAGGGCTAGAAAGAAAATAGGGCTGCTACGTTTATACTCCACGGTATCAAAAATGGATGGACCATTTGTTAGAATTGAATAGGAAAAAATTGTAACAAAAAAGATAAATGTATTATACTACATATGTTTTTCTAATAAACTATTATTTCATAATGTGTATATTTCTTACCCACTAGGAAAATTTGCTGCATATGAAAATAAAAAAAACTACAACGGGTTGATTTAAAGTTTTCCTAGACATCTTCCTAAGGTTACCAATAAATTTGTATGTAGATTTTAAAAAAGGCTTTGTAAATAACCTAACTGTACTTTTGTCTCATTACAGCTGTGAGGGTCATGCAACTGATTTGAAAGGAGACTACATTCAACTGTGATATGTGTGAGTGTGTGTGTATGCATTTGCTACATTGTGAGGACCATTTCTTGACAAGTACTTTTCTTGAGTGGGTTGACTTCTTCCAATAAAGTCCAGGCTTTCGCCCCCAGACGGTTTTGGGTCAGAGGTAAAGTGTAGAACTATGGTGTCAGTTTAATCAGGGTTTATGGTTGGCATGCATGGTTAGTCAGAAACTCAGGATAGAGGAAAACGGTGTGCTTGTGTGTGTTTGGACATGTATTTCCTATGTTGTTGGTTTGAATGTTAATGTGTAAAATTAAGCAGGATGACTGGATGGATTTAAATACATATTGATGCTATTTTTCTCTTTTGTCAATCACGTTTTATGTTTGTTGGCTGTTCTGCATAACAGTCACATCGTATAAATGTCAAATATATCCTGCTTTGTGTTAAACAGATGATGTAATGTGTATAAATGCATGTGCATATTTTTACCCTGTAAGTTTCCATGTTTCTTTTGGTAAAAATAAATTTAAAAAATAAATAAACCAAATGAGGTTACAACTCTGTACCATATTACATATAGATATATTTTTAATCATAAAATTAAACATAACATTTGTGTAAATATTTATTGCTGTTGCATTTTTGCTCCTGCTGCATTTAACCGAGCAGTGTTATGAAACTGTTACACAACTTTTAGCTCCTTCCTCTCGGGTCCCCGGGTTTGTGTAAAATTTTGCGAACAGCAGCTCCATGAATTTTGATATTCAAACCCATTTTTATACTCTCGACGCTGGGATTAGTACAAGGCATGTTTTGCTTGAAACCACAGAGACTTAGTTTGTCTGCATTTCGTGTCTGGTTTGCCCGTGTGGATACAGCGATGGGGAGAAAGAAGGGGAGCATGGCGGTGTACCGGTAGATCTGCTGTGGAAGATGACTATATTAAAACAAAACAACAGTTGCAAACAGCCCTTCTTTTTTTGCATTTAAAAATGTTGACCGCTGTCTGTGGTGAAACATGTTTGGTGTGTGTGTGTGTGAGTCTGGAAATTTTAAAAACACAGAGAAATAAAAGCGATGGAAATTTACAAGTATGTCTGAGTGTTTATGTAACTCGCACACACACACACACACACACACACACACACACACACACACACACACACACACACACACACACACACACACACACACACACACACACACACACACACACACACACACACACACACACACACACACACACACACACAGCACATCTCAGTGTTACTGATGTGGGGAAAAACTACTAGTGGGTACTCTCGCGAGAGCTTGGGTGGATTTTACTTGGGATTGTAGTTTTTTGTTTTAAATTATTTTTATCCGCAGTGTATCTTACTCTGATAACTCGCAAGACAAACAGGATCTGAGCCGTTTCAGCACAAGTCTGAATTTTAGATGCCAGGACGCTGACATTCGACTGGGTCATTTTTAGTTTTTTGGGTGTGTGGGGGGGGGGGGTCTGATCATCAGCAGTGTGATGCAGACAGAATACCTAAAATAGTGGAGTGAGTCATGCTTAGCTGACCTCACAGAGGGTCGTCGCTTCAGCCAATGAAGGGCCTTTAAGCGCAGAAGGATGCGCGCATTCCTCACCAATGAGAGCAACATTTCATTCATAAATTGGTATGGGCAGCTTTTTTTTTCTTTTTTTCGAAAGCGGGCGTTCGGGAGGTTTCATAATTTTCACTGAAACTGTCTAACCTGTTCATCTTGAGCCAATCACGGACTCCGGTAGGGAGCTGCCGTAGCGTTCCTCCAATCGCTGCACGCTCCGGGCCCGACTAATGAATGAGGGAAGCTCCGGAAGGGATTGACTCGGGAGTCAGCCAATAAGGTGAGACGGTTCGCTGAGGGACGCCCGCCGCAGCCGGTCAGAACGACAGGTGGGCGTGGCACCTCGAATCAGGCTAGACAAGTGTTGGGGGTGGGTGGGGGTGTGTGTGTGTGATGCTACAACCTCCTTATAAAGGGACTCTCTCTCACGTTGTACCTTGGAAATTAGAGCACATTGCCTAAAATCGAGGTCTCCGGTTTTACACGCCGAGTCACCGAGAAGCTGCTGCCATGGACCGGGGGAACCAGATGATCAGCTGGGCTGAGGCGCCTCTGTTCTGGGTCGGCGCGTTGACCGTGGCCTCCCTGACGCTGTGGCTGCTCTACAGGCTGCTCATAGGCATCCAGATCTGGATCCTGGGGAACGGGCAGCTTCTCACTCCGCGGCTGGGAAAATGGGCAGGTGAGTCGGCATTCAGCAATCATTACATCCCACTTCAAACCTGCGGTTATATGGCGCTGAAAAGCGGAAGAAGCTGTGGGGTTCGAACTTCATTTGCAGTCAATGAAGCTGGGTCCTGGTGGGGGGTTGTTTGAGTGACTCACTTCAAGGATAGGTTTGTGTTGCGTAACAGGGAAAGGTAAGCAGTTAATTGACTGGCAATATACTGAACCCCACCACCCCCAATTCCCCTAGCCAGCTGTCTCTAAGTCGCTTCTAATCAGTGGTTCTAACCCAAAAAACCGAGCAATGTGAGTGGAGCAAAAGTGCAATTACGGTGCGTGGGGGGGCCACATCCGCGAGCCAGGAGGCATAATTGCGCAGGCAATGCGCACTTTTCAGTGTGGGGTCAGCTCTCAGCCTCAGAATGTTAGGTAAAACCCGGGTAGTGTCTACAATTAAATAAAAAACTTGACCCAAATTTGGATGATTCGATTAAACGCTTTTCATTGACACGTGTCTCATAGAAGTTGCCAGGTTTATCGTTTCTGAAACATGCTTCTTTACACTTAATTTCCCTCTACCTTGTCCGAATGTTAATGAAAAGGATTGGTCTTAAATAAATTTGCATTTATTTTATTCCAGTTATCTATTTGGGGTCGGGGATGTAATGTCGCCCCTGTTTGGGTTTGACCCACTTCTCTAGTCTCCTCTCTGCTGCGCATTTTTGGCATTCTCTCCTTCCCCCTCTTCCCGTCTGGATAGGTTTGGTAATCCGTTGCCTTTATCCAGAGAGAAGCCGAGGAATGATCTGTCCAGCCTGATACAATACCCGTGACGCAGTTCTGTCAAAATCTTTAATTGCTGCCATTAAAAATCGGGGATAACTGCGCGACGCAAAGATGGGATTGATTAACGCACTTTTCTCCCCTCCCACCCCTCCGATGGCTCTGACAGAGTATGCGGAGGAATGCCGCTGCACTGATGAATCATGCTTGTTCATCGTCATCCGCTGGTTCTCAGACTCGGGTCACCCATTTCTTACCTTCAACCCCCCCACCACTTATATTTATGCAACTTAACTTGCATGCCACTCCCTGAAACCAATGCCTGCTACCAGTCTGACGAGTCTGACGTTCATCCCGGTTCACAACGGCCCAGGATGGCACGGGGTGTGCGCCATGTTGACTTAACTCAGCAGGTTGGACCTGATGGGGCTGTGTAGCCAGTTTAGGGGGCGGAGATGTTTTTTTTGTATATCGAACCTCAGTTGCCCTCTAGATGGTCTTAAATTTTGGGCCAACTTTAATAAAATTCTTATCTGATCACTTATCTGATTATAAAATAAAATGACTCCATAGTTTAGACATGTAGGGCGTCTGGAAAGTGTCACGTTTTTGATATACATTAGAAATCATATAAAATATCCTCAAATTTCAAAACAGTAAAAAAAGATTTTGATGTTTTTGCAAAATTATTTTAAAAAAGTACAATGGAGCCTAAAATTGAGCTGTGATTAAAATTGAGATGGATTTTACAGCTTAAATGGAGTAAGTCTGTGGTAAATTGAGTCTATTGGACTTTATTTGGAAGGGCTCTTACTTTTTTGTTCCGGGTCACACCGTTTAAATATCGTGCATGAAATGACATGACTTGCCTGTACAGAAAACCTGATCTCAAAGGAGTAGTTTCAGGAGTCCAGACTTGAATCTGATTAAAGATCTTTGGAGAGATCTGAAAAAGGCTGGACAGATACCAATCATCCTGATTGAGCTTAAAAGGCCTAAAGTTGAGTGTACAAAACTGGCATCGTATTTAAAGTCTTGAGGCTCTAACTACTGCCACGGAGGGGCAACATAGACCCTCGCCCCTATATTTTCACACTCGAGTGTTTTTTAAAGGAAGGACATTTTTTAAAGCCTTTTGAAACTTTGTATCACCATTATTAAGTCATACTCTTTATTTTTCCATTATTCATAAATTTTTATAAAATTTGCTGCAATATATGACTCCAAACCTTTAATTTTTTTTAGTTCCCAAAGAAAAATCTGCATTTGATCGACTTTGCAAGCAAATTGCAGTTCTTGCTGAGGTGAAGTTCACTTCTAGTCAACAGCAATGTTTCTTTTCCCTTTACTACTTGCACATACGGCAAATTGGTGCATGACTCCTGCAGCCATGCTATGTAGGCCTATCCCTCAACACTATTTGCTGCTGCGGTTGTAAATCTCATGCAATCCAGTATTTCTCTCCAAACAAGCAACAATAACAGCAAATTCTTTCATTTTAACAAATGTTAGCCGTTACAGTTTCACATCTGGAAAATTCCTGCTGATCACCTGGTTGTTATGGAAACAGACACTTCCTGGTTGGACAGGTTTTGAGTCCAACCAGGAGAACTAAGAATTTCACTTTGCAGCAATAAAGAGTTTTGGTCTCTTAAGAAACAGCGCAGTTAAATATCAGAATCCCTGCAACTGGTCTTTTTAGACAAAGCTCTGCATTTCCTGCTGGCAGATCAGGGATTCAATAGAAGTCTCTGTGCTTAAAGTCCTTGTGAGATGACTGTGACTTTTAGTGGCAGAGTGGGAGCACTGCAGCATGAATCAAAACTGGTTCCCCAGCCTCTGATCGGGGCTCTCTGCACCTCCCTATCTTTTTTTTTTTTTTTTTTTTTTTTTTTTGCTGGGGCATTGTTAAGATTTTAC
>JAVLVB010000169.1:908038-935751 GCA_032876305.1 Orestias chungarensis | reverse complement strand
GGATGTTTTAACTTTCTTTCTGTCCCTTGAGAATAGGAGTCGTCTTATTTTTCATCCCTGTTTTATTTTCCCTCCGTTTTCTCACAGAGGAACAGTTTAACGTGGAGACCAGGACAATCGCCGTTGATTTTGGCAAGCTGGATATTTATTCCAAAATTAAGGAAGGACTGGCAAATCTGGAGATCGGTGTTCTCGGTAAAAGCAGATTTTATTTCTGTTTGTTATATCAACTTTTCTATCTGTATGTTTTTTTTTTTTTTTTTATTGTGCCTCATGTAATGAGAAAAATACACTTAGGAAGTCAATGAAAATATCAAGACTTATATTTTCATCATTAAAATGTATAGAAATTGACTATCAGTACTCAGATTTTTAAATGGTTATTCAGCTTATCTTTACTACTTTTAGAAGATGTTTCAAACAAATTTTCATTCTAGATCCTAAATTGGGAACTTTAAACAATCTGTCTTTAATGCAGGATAATGCTCCAGATTTTAATCAGGGCTACAAATGCACCAATTGGCAAAGCTGCTCTAATCTAAGAGCTGCCTTAAAAGTGCTATTTTAATTTCTTCATGCGTATCAAAACAAAGACTTCCCACATTTTTTCTGAAATGTCATCCCTGTTCAGCGCCTATTCAGATTTTCTTGTATATACTAATCAGATTTAGCTTGGGGAGGAATTGCTTAATTTATTGTTGGCTGCATATACGCTTCATCTTATAAAGTAAATACATTCTTGTTTTGTTTTTAGTGTTAAAGTCATTTAGAAAGTATCACAAACTCTGCAAGTTCATGTGAAACTCAGATAATCAGATGTGAAAGTGTAAAATCTTGAAATTCTGACTGGTAGGTATTCGCATAAGGTGAAGAAAAATACTGAGCAACTAAGCTGACTGTCCCTGACTACATTCCTTTTAGGATATTATTCAGTCCCTTGTCTCAAAGAAGTGTTTAAATGCCTGAACTTAAATGTTGCATCTGAGGCCAAAGGCTAGTTAACCTGACAGAGAGAAGCATACCTTAGCTTTACTGAAATAGACTTATTTTGAAGGTTTTATGGTGCTTATGGTAGATTACATCTTGGGGAAACTGAAGTCATCTTTAAAATGGCAGAACATTTCTCTTACTTAGACTTTGGATCAGTCGGTATGTGATCCTCGTATTTCTGGTTTAACTACCACCAATGTAAAATGTCACGTCTGCTTCTTGTGTTTTTCTAGAAAAGACTATTCTTTTAGAAACCTCAACAAAGCTTGTTTTTCAGGGTTTTTTTAAAAGCAACATTCAAAGGTCAGGAGTGCAAGCCAAGCGGTGACGTTGACTGTAGATCTATGGAGTTCATGCTGTACTTTTGAGCTGAACATTTAAGGAACTCTTTGTTCTTTTTATGATACCAGTTGTCCTCCTCTGGTTGCAAGGTGTGGCTGTGTCTGCTGGGTTGTGAATCTCTCCCCGAGCTTGTTTGTTTTTGCTACCACCTGGTGGTAATAAAAAATAAAATAAAAATTAACTGAAGCTTCAGGATGTTTTATCAAAAGATTTGAGTAACATCATTATCCCTTTTTTTCCCTTCTTTCCATCAACAGTTAACAATGTTGGTGTTTCTTACTCCTACCCCGAGTACTACCTCCACATTCCTGATCTGGAAAATGTGAGTGAATCGGTTTATCATGTTTGATTAGCAAATAGCTTAATGACACAAAAAAAAATGTTCCTTTTTTTTATTTTTATTTTTTATCCTAAATTGAATATTATGTCTGTGTTTCAGTTCATCACAAATATGATCAACGTCAACATGACCTCAGTATGCCAGGTAAGGATTGTGTTCAATTTCTTTCCAACTGTTGCAAATTTTACACAACCTAATTCTACATCCAACGCCACGCTCTGCCTTTTACCTTCTATATTTATAATTTTTTCCTTCCTTTTCTTCTCTTACCACTGTGGTACCTGCAGTTTCTCAGTAGTTCCCAAAGCAACGGTGGACTACACCAACGCAACTTTCTCTGCTGTTTTTTGTTGTTTTTTTGCCCATCTCTGCTACATTTAGTCCCTTCTCAATTCCATGTGATTCCTTGTCATCTTTATTCACCTGTAATTGTATGTTTTTAATGCTGACTGAGCTTATGTTTTTTTTTTTTTTTTGTTCCTTAGATGACTCGCTTGGTGCTGCCCAAAATGGTTGAAAGGTGGGTTAGGGCTTCCATGTTTTGCGACATGACTGCAGTCAAACAGCATAGTGCATAATGATGGAGGAGGGCCTCAACAACTTATGATGTTAAGAGTATTGCTGCTTATAAACCAGACAATTTTCATTAGGAGCTGGGATGCTAAATGATTCTCTTTTTTTATTTTTATTTTTATTTTTTTCTTTCCCCCATCACTGCATCCCTTTTCTTCTCCTCGTTCTTTGTTCGCAATGCTGACAAGCTTTCAATTCACACAAAGTGCTCTTCCCACCCGATTGGATTCTGTGTTTCCATGTGATTCCCACCAGCCAATGGAGTTTAAAGCACATTTGGTGCCGTGTGAGGCTGTAGCGTCTTCACTACATCACTGCAGCAACAGGCTGCCATGGCAACGCACACTGGCCACTACCACCCAGTTGTGTGTGTGTGTGTGAATGCATGATTGTTTTTTGTGAAACTTGTTACTTTTAGGCATATTATTGTCAAAAATATAACTTTGTATATACCAATCCATCTAAACTTTAGTCTCAGACTAGACCACATTACTTATATCCCATAAAAGCAAAGGGATGGTGTAAAATATTAGCATTTTGAGACTTTAACTTTGCACAACCTCCCCTAAAACGTCTGTTCATCCCAACTATTTTTCTACGCAGTATAATCTCGATTTTCCTGATGTGACTATTTTTTTCTTGTTAGGTCCAAAGGCGTCATCCTCAACATCTCCTCAGCCAGTGGCATGTATCCTGTTCCTCTCCTCACAGTCTACTCTGCAACCAAAGTACGTGTTTGTCTTAGAAATCTCTATTAACCTTATTATGCTGGGTGAGGGTTCAGTTTTATACTCAACATAAGCCTGAACTTCAGTTTTGTTTATGTGAAACTGAGGATTAACTTTTATTTAATTTTTTTTGTAAGTTTAATGAAGCTTTGGAGCCTTGGGCCAGTTTGCTCGTAAAAAGCCCCCAAAACCTTGTTTTACACAGCTGCATTAACTTTTCCTTTAGTCCAGGGATATTTTGATGTATACCCCCCCCCCCTTTAAGTCCTTTAAATTATGCACAACATAATTTAAAGGACTTATTTCCCATTTTTACCTTTCATCTGTGTACAGAAGTCATTGATCGTAGCCTCTTTTTAATATACTGCAGATACTGAAATTGTTTTTTCAGTGTGAAATGATGCAGCGGTAAAATCTTTACCATGGAAATAAACAAATATATCTGTATGGTAAACTTTTCACCAGCGATAAACAGACGGGGGGTGTTTATTTATTTTTTTGGACCTGTGGTAATGCAAATGTCAGCACTTATTTTTTTCTTTGTCTTATGCCACTGTTTGCAGGCCTTCATGGACTTCTTCTCCCGTGGCCTTCATGAAGAGTACAGACGGCGTGGCATCCTAGTTCAGGTTGGTTTGGACCTCATTAGTTGAAAATCAATGGCCTGTTTATCTTTCTCTTTGGTTGTTTATTTTCTTTATATGAATATGCCATGCCGATGAATATCATCCATAGTGTTGCATTGTTTCTCCCTTCATTACATCAAAATGGATGATGGACTTAAATTGTGCAGTTTCTTTTTATTTGAAATAATCCTGACTTGTTAGTGCTTGGACAAAACACAAACTATTTGAAGTAAAAACATGTTTTACATGAAACTTGCCATATCTGTTAAGCATTGCAGTGCACTTATGCCACCTTGTGGCCAAAGTGTTCATCAGTAGTTAAAGGAAATCTGTTAAGTTGAAAAGCATTTCTCTGTAGCATTCTTTTTGAAATCCCTCTCAGAAGGTAAAACCTTGTTCCTTTTTTTTTTTCTTTTAGAGTGTGCTGCCCTTCTTTGTTGCAACCAAAATGACCCGCATCAGGAAGCCGACCCTGGATAAACCAACTCCAGAGCGTTACGTTGCAGCTGAGCTCAACACTGTGGGTCTGCAAAACCAGACAAATGGCTACTTTCCCCATGCTGTCATGGTAAGAAAGAAGGGAACTGGGAAGAGCAAAATATTCATATTAGCAGTTAATGCTGGAGCATACTGAATGATTAGTACATAAAGTGTTATTGTTTGAAGTTATTGGAAGTTAAACCAGGCTTGAAAATGCTTAAGTTTCTGTTGTGCTGTTTGCGTCTACTTGTTGTTGGTGTTTAAAAAATATTTCCCCAGGAAGGAATGATTTTACAAACCCATACAATAAATTTGTAACTCCAAATTTGTCGGCGCAAGTTAAACATTGCATGTTTCCTGTAAGAGCAGCTATAAAAGCCCTCATATTTCTGCTCTTCAGTAGAAGAATTTGATGGCTTTTTGTTCCCATTAACAAGTATCTGGCATAATTGTAACTATATATTATAATTAGTGGTTTATTTAATTTATAGTTTACACATTCGTGTTGCCATTGAGCCAAGGTCCGGGCAAACCCAGAAGCTTAATGCTTTTGATTAATGTTCAAACAGCAGAGTAAAGGACACTTTTTTTAAATTTGCTAACGCAGGCTAATTTAACGGCTTCTGGATTATTCCAAATATTGGAAAATTTCATTCTAGATTTAATTCTAGGTTTCATTCTGACCCAGTTTGCATGACAAAAGGTTATGAATTCCATTAAATTCCTTTTTGTGAGGAAGCATTGAACCAGTTGTTAAAGAAAACATTCATGTTGTTTTTATTTTATGTAGATGGTTGATAGCAGTCGCCTGTGTATTGGTACTTGCCTGTCTGAACACCTTTGTCTTGATTGCAGGGTTGGGTAACCACCAGGCTTGTACCAAGCAGCATTGTAATCTTTCTGGGTGCCCGGATGAATCGCCTTCAGCGCACTGGTTACCTGCATAGGAGGAAGCTGCGGGAGCAAAAAAACGGAATCGGTCTGAAAACTGAATAATGCCAAATTCTTGTACAACACAGGCAGCCTTTTCAACTGTGACTGGGGCTCAAGGACATATGTTTGGGTCATTTAAATCTTTGGTGCTGCCTTTAAAATGTAACCTTCTTGTGCCTTGGGTAACCGTGCAGATCAGACTTAAAGCTGCAATTTTCTGCCTGGATTTGTATCTGGGTAGATGTTGCCAAAGAATTTAGGTTTTTTGATAAAGCGCTCATTTTGATGAATGATGCCAATCGTTGTTTTTTTTTTGGTCACCGACACTAATGGTGAACATAATGACGCAAAAAGACCAAACCCTACAGTTGTAGGCAGTGAAAATGGTGATGGGCCTCTTTTTATATATAATTATTTATTGTAATTTGGAAGACTGGTATACAAAACACAAAATCAGCAACACTAGCTTTGAACCTAGTGTAATTTACTTATGTAAGATATTTAAAAATGGTATTCCATGCTTTTATTCCAGTTTTTTTGCCTTGCACAGCTTAATATGCCTTTTTTGCTGATCTTGTGTTTTGCAGCTTATTTAACATGTCACATTTTGGTGGGTTATGGTTGTGTTCATGTCTCTTGTTCTAAGCTCAGGTCTATTACAGTTCCTTTTCTTGCTATATTAACTAGAAATGGTTGGATTCAGTGAAGGGGTGGTTGATTTATGATGAAAGTGAACAATTTAGACTTTTTATTTTTTTCTAATCACTTATTTTTGGCAGTTTTCTTAAATGTATCTGAGTGGCTCTAATACTGACAGACCCCAATGTTAAATGTAGAGCAAATATTTAATTGTTCAAACTTTTAATATCAGCCATTTTGGGTTGTCTCATCAGCTTTTCATCTGCATTTTTACAATGATTAAATTAGTTTAGATGCCGCTCAGTGTTACATTTTCAAAATCAAATACAAAAGTGTTTTTAATACTTGAGGCCTGATACAGTACCCCATATGATGTGGTCTGACCTGGACCTTAGGTGGTTTTTGTGAGTGTTTTCTTTTTTTTTTCTGGTCTTTTTATATACCTAATAATAAAGAGTTCTATGTGTTAAATGCACTGTTTACATAAATTCTGCTTATGGCAACTTATCTTTTCTACAGTTTGTTAATAAAAGCTTTGGAAGAAGAATTAGTGTGTGTGTGTGTGTGTGACAACTTTCTGCTTGTAATCACAATGATTATCAGTCAGAACCTATCCATGAAGGCATTTAAGTACTCTGATTTGAACAGAGTACATTAGTACCCATTTTCATTGGTAAAACGTAACAATTTTGATCAAAAAAATGATATCGCCATTATCTTTTTCTTAATGGAGAAAATTATGCCAACCTAATTAGTCTCGTTTAGTTATGCTGTGGGGAAGAACGCTTTTGGGTAGTAGTCAGTCTTGGAATGAATCTGAAAATGTCTCTGACACTTTCTATGTGAAAGGAAGGTCCAATGGAATATCATCGCTAAAACCTCAATTGTTTACATACTTGGGTAATCCAACTTGATTGCTTTGGCAGCTCATTATCAAGTCTTTCTTCAATCTGCATAATATTTAAAACCACTGGGAATTAATGTTCAACAATGTTTATCCAAGGCACTACATAGGACTATAGTAGTATACTACTTTTGAAGTATTGTGACAATTCTATACAGTTCCACTGATATGCTGTGACCTGGTAACAAATATTTGGTTCTTGAACGCTTTGCTGAAAAAACTTGTTTGTTTAGTTTACGTATACTGAATCTTAATGTGTAAAGCTGTTCAGATGTCCACCATTACATAGTGAACAATACCGATTGCAGTTGTCCACGGGAGAGATAAAGGGTGCCACATGACTCTTGGGGAGAGCAGGTGCTCCATATGCAGAGGCTATTGATGTGTAAAAAAAAAAATATATTATCAAATCAGATACTTTAAGTGAGGACACCAAGATGCAGAATAGCAAACTATTCTACCAGACAGCTAAAAGACCATATATCTTGGTTACTTACAGAATTTGCCTTCTCATTACTCTGGTACTTTGTATCCATGAGTAACTGTAGCATTCCAGGTTAACAAAGTGGGAGATTATTTCCTAAATAAACTTGTTTTGGAACAGAAAAGTTTGACAGAATATTTAGTACACGCAGATAGTGGGTGTGATTAATTTAGCACATACAAGAAAAGCATAACATTTTTCTTGTTACAATCCTCAACATAGTTGTTTCCTTATTTGATTTCTAGTTCCAGACTATTAGCTGCATGTCATCTTCTTCACTTTCTGATGTTTGTCACGTACATCAACTGTTGAATATGTTGAATAAAGGCCACTAGTTCCACAGAAAAAAAAAAGTAAAACATTTTTTTTTTTAAATATGGGACTTAAAATAATTGTTTTCCTCAAAGTGTTTGAAAAAACAAAATGGAGGCTGTGAGGATGTAGACAACACTGAAGACGTTGCAGGAATTTCCTTCATAAACATTTTAAAACTATTTCTCATTTTTGTAAGCATTTGTAAAAAGGTCAAATTTGCTATTAAGTAAAAGAGGAGCTCCATAAACACCTAAAGTATACATAATAAATGAAACAAGACAAATATATTTATACATAAATTAATACTATTCAACGTGTAGCGTTATATTGAAGCTAATTTTTAAAAGCATAGAATAAATAATTACAATTTTTGTTTTATTAAAATCGTTTACCGGAAATAATGCGTGTCTGAGTACATCACAGTATAATTCTATCATTCAGTGTGTGTGTGTGCGTGTCTGTGCGCATGTCTGTGTGTGCGTGTGTGTGTGTGTGTGCGCGTGTGCGTGTGTGTGTTTACGCGTGTGTCTGTGTGCGGGTGCGTGTGTCTGTCTGTCTGTGCGTGTGTGTCTGTGTGTGTGTGTGTGTGTGTGTGTGTGTGTGTGTGTGCGTGTGTGTGTGTGTGTGCGTGTGTGTGTGTGAGTTTTGCTTAGGGCCGGTTGAGTCACTAACATTTTCCAGTCGGACCTATTTTGCTGTTGCACAGTACCAATGGCCGCTATGATCAGTTTTTTCGTAAGCCTATCTCGACTTACTTGTGTTGTGGCTTTTTAGCTGCGGGTTCGGTGAGTCTTTTGAGGTTTTTTGTTAGTATTCATAAGTTTAGATTTTTGTCGTCTGTCTGGAAAATTTAAAACATACTTACGTAGTTTTGAAAAGCCTGGCTGTTGCATTTCACGACATGTTTGAACAATTTAAAAGCAGTTTAGGCAACGAGTGAACTCAGATACAGACTTAACTGTGTTGTGTAGAGAAACATTTAAATCGACTGTAGTTCTGGTTTATAATGTTTAGGAAATGTCATGCTTAGTTTTTCTTCTTGTGTTCATATGTTGTCGTGAGTCGTTATTTACCCTATAAATAAAATTCATGTGCTTACATCACATAAGGCAGCTGATCATGGTTCTTTAGAGTTTATTCATTTATGTTTTAATAGATTTTTTTTTTTGTTTATCAGTTTTGATTCAAATTCATCCTTCCAATGTGTTTTATTTTCTTTTTGAGCCAAATGTGAGAACAGCATGGACCAGAGATTATCACAATAGCCAAGCTTTATTAGCATTATCTACATTTTAGTGTTAGTTGCAACCACTGGATCACATCCTGCTGCTTCCATCTAAAATGATTCCCAGACTAGGGCTGGACAATTGATCGCAAACATATGATCATTGCAACATCATTCATATTCCACATGACTTTTTGGAGTACAACAAGTCTGAAGAGGGGGTTTTGTGTTGATACAATTATTAGACAGTTGGACAGAGTCTGGTGTAATAAACAGCCTGGCACTTGTGACATTGCCAAAGAGGCTAAAGTTTACATAGAGTAGGACACACTGATTAAAAACATAGAAAATAATAAAGCAGGCATATGTCGCACCTGATATCACCGTCATAATATTAATCGATATTACCTCCATCGCAACATGTTATAATATTATGGAGCCCTAATCCAGGCAGAGAGATGCGTAATGAGCCTGGTCCTTCTAGTTAGCCCCACCATGCATAGATCGGCTGCTTAGGCTATCATCATCATTATCATCATTGTCCTTATATATTATCATATATGGCTGATGAAATATCAGTCAGAAAGAGAGTGCTTGTTCAGGCTTGCTAAAGCTACACATCTTGACTGAACTGCTTTTAAATATAGCTGGCCAATAAATCAATTTTCTTGATCAATCAAATTTTTTTCTTTTTGAAGCCTTTATTTTTGGAAAATCTGGACTTTTTTTGTTCGATCATTCAGTCCTTGATGTTGTGTTTTACATTTTGTATTTATTTGGAATTTGTATTCAGACACTTTTTGAAAAAAAAAATCTATTTATATGTAATTACTTTTAAAGAATGAAGGTGAAAAAACATAAAATTCAGTATGAAACATTAGAGATTTTATTGTTAGGCCTTTGTACCCAGCCCTACGGGCAAACCAAACACTTTTGATTCTGTGTTGAAAATATGAAAGCCCCTCATCTTCTAAATTTTTGACGAATACCAGCTGTTTAGCTTTATTTTTTATCTTTTTTTATGTAGTTGATGTATTTTATCTTTAAAATCTTAAAGATGAAATTTATGTTACATTACTTCATTTAGGGTGAGATGTTCTTAGACTATATTTGTAAGTGGAAAAAAATACACCATTGGATGGAATCCTAAATCAAAGCAAATCAATGGAAAGATTCCCATATTCTCAAAGGTATATGACTGACTTTGCAAAAAAAATAGGAAATGCACATCACCAATAAAAGCAAGCTGTAGTTTATTTTTATTTAAAATAGTATGTCCTTATATTTTACAGATAAAAGAAGCTTATTTGTGTGCCCAGCTGCAGATCGGATGATATGTCAGATAAGCGTCAGCGTGCAAGAGTCCAGGGCTCCTGGGCCAAACCGCTACCAAAACCTTCCGGTCAAACCGGTAATTATAACATGTCTTATTGAATTTTGAAAAAAAAGATAATAATCTTACCATTTCAAAAAAAACTATGTGTAATAAGCGGAACTTTTTTGTAGTTTTGTTTATTTCCCTCTTTATCCCTTAATAGCGGGCCCCCTAAATGATCAGGCCAGAAATGCTAACGCTGCCTCTGGTACTTGGGGATTTGGCAACCAGAAAACATCTAAAACCTTCGAGTTTCACCAGCCATCCAAGGTAATCTGCAAACCGTTTCATTTTGGCACAGTTGTGATTTTAAAATAAACATTTGGATGCTCATAATTTTAATCCCTGCAGCCAGTAAGAGAAGTGCCTTCAGAGAGAGTAATAGAGTAAGTTAAACTATGTTCACTTTTTTTTAGACTTCTTAGGATTAAACAGGATCTTTTAAATTGTTGTTACATAGTATATATGTGTAAGATTTAATCAAACATTAACAAATTTGTCTACATTTTCTTTCTGCAGATCTTTGGGGGATTATGAAATTAGTTTTGGGCCTTCTGGGGTGTCTAGGTGAGTAAAGTTCTAATGAAAAAGGATAGATCTCCCAGGCAGAAGTAGAAGGAACATAAGTTAAATGATCTTTATAAAGGTATAGAGCATCAAACCTCTATACTGGTCAGTGAAAAATCAATTGAAGCCCACTAGGTGGCAGCAATAAATTAAATTGTAGGTCACTATTAACTATAATTTTTTATGTGTAAATATAAAAAAAAGGAAGCTACATTGAACAGCATTAAACATAAACAAATGACGTGTCTGATCATAGGCGTCCTTACATTGGTGTATTAAAAAGTGTTTCACAGAGTTACACTCAATATTATTATTTTAACCTTTGCTTATTGGGTTTTTTAAAGTACTAAGCTTTCACAACATAAGTAAGCTCATAGGTTGCACAGTGCAGCTAAATAACCATATATTGAGAATTACTGATAGAGGACTAAGCCATAGTACAAAATGAAAACGGATACACTCACAATATTTTAATTTGTAATTTTATATCAGATCATCTATGATTCTTTAGAAAAAGTGGTGATAGAACAAAATCTTAAATAATTTGAGTAATTATTTTGGGGAAATAAAATTTGAATTAAAACTAAGGTCAATTATTAGATTCGTTTTGTAGGAGACATGTTTTAAAGGAACGTAAGGAAAAAATAAAAGATGTCAAATAAAAGTTTTATGACAAAGGATACCTTATTTTTGACATTTCCTCAGAGTTGCATACACTGCATAACAGTTTAATCACTGTTGAGGATTTTTTTCTTGTTGTTTTACATTTAGCACTTTACTTATTGCATAAACTAAGTGGTTTTGTATGGATTTAAACCTAAAGTATGAAACATAAAATATCCTACTTTAATATTTATATTTATACATATATATTTACACGGGTTGAACAATGAAACTGAAACACCTGGTTTTAGACCACAATAATTTATTAGTATGGTGTAGCCTCCTTTTGCGGCCAGTACAGCATCAATATGTCTTGGGAATAACATATACAAGTCCTGCACAGGGGTCAGAGCGATTTTAAGCTATTCTTCTAGCAGGATAGTGGCTAGGTCACAATGGATGCTGGCGGAGGAAAACGTTTCCTTACTCCCTCCTCCAAAACACCCCAAAGTGGCTCAATAATATTTAAATCTGGTGACTGTGCAGGCCATTGGAGATGTTCAACTTTTATGTACATCAAACCCATCTTTCATCAGTCTTGCTCTGTGTATTGGTGCATTGTCATCCTGATAAACAGCACCGCCTTGAGGATACAATGTTTGAACCAGTGGATGCACATGGTCCTCCAGAATCGTTCGGTAGTCCTTGGCAGTTCCGTGCCCATCTAGCACAAGTATTGGGCCAAGGGAATGCCATGATATGGGAGCCCAAACCATCACGGATCCACCCCCATGCTTCACTCTGGGCATGCAACAGTCTGGGTGGTACGCTTCTCTCGGGCTTCGCCACACCGTAACTGTGGGGAAAACAGTAAAAGTGGACTCATCAGAGAACAATACATGTTTCAAAGTGTCCACAGCCCAAGATTTGCGCTCCTTGCACCATTGAAACCGATGTTTGGGATTGACAGGAGTGACCAAAGGTTTTGCTGTAGCAGCCCGGTTGTGCATATTGACCCTGTGGAGCTCCCGATTGACAGTTTTGCTGGAACAGGAGAGTTGAGGTGCACATTTAACTCTGCCGTGATTTGGCAGCCAGGGTTTTAAGTTTGTTGGATACAATCCGGGTTCATACCCAAACATCTCTTTCAGACAGCTTCCTCTGGCGTCAACAGTTTATCCTGTTGGATGTGGTTCGTCCTTCTTGATGGTTTGCTGACATTACCCTGGATACCGTGGCTCTTGACACATCACAAAGACTTGCGGTCTTGGTCACAGATGCACCAGCAGGGCATCCACTCTGGTATGTCACCCATAATGTTGTGTGGAATGCAATATTTTGAGCAAAACTGTGCTCTTACCCTGCTAATTGGACCTTCACACTCTGCTGGTGCAATTAATGAAGATTGGCCACCAGGCTGTTCCAATTTATCAAGGAATCAAGGAATTTTATTTGTCATCACATCACATGTGGTACATGAGGTGGGACGAAACTTTAATCCCATGGTCCAGTTTACACCCTGATAGCAATTTAAAATAGCTACAAAATGAGAATAATATAATAAAATATAAAGAAATATAAGAGAATAAGATTGTGACTACACAAAATCTATAATATGGGACTTCGGACATAGCAGCAAGGAAAATTCGGAGTGCAAAATTTCCTGTAGCAGCATGGATGGTTAATAAACATATTAAATATTAAAGTGAACAGTGCCGGTTAAATGAGAAAGTGTTTTTCATTTGTATTTGTCCTTGCGTGTGTTTGAGAGTCTCACAGAATCAGGAATGAATGCACTTTATGCTCCGCAGCCTCCTGCCTGGGGGGAGCGGGACAAAAAGTGAGTGTGCTGGGTGTGTAGGGTCCTTCATGATGCAGGTGGCTCTTTTCCTGCATCTGGAGGGGTAAATGTCTGTGGTGCTGGGGAGGCTGACTCCAACAGTCCTCTGTGCAGCCTTCACCGCTAGCTGCAGAGCTTTCCTGTCTGCAGCAGAGCAGCTTCCATGCCACACATTGATGCTGGAGCACAAGACGCTCTCCACCACACATCTGTAGAGGGAGGTGAGGACTGAGCTCCAGAGTCCAGCTCTTCTCAACCTCCTGAGGAAGTAAAACCGCTGGTGCGCCTTCCTGACCAGAGTGGAAGTGTTGTTGCTCCAGGTGAGGTTGTTACTCAGGTGCACACCCCAGTACCTGTAGCTGTTGACCCCTTTCACCGGAGTTCCTCCCATGTGCACGGGGAGGTGGACATGCTTGCCCCTTCTGAAGTCCACAATCATCTCCTTGGTTTTCTTTACATTAATGCAGAGGTAGTTATCTCTGCACCAGCCCTCCAGGTGTTCCACCTCCTGCCTGTAGCTGGACTCATCACTGTTTGTGATGCATCCAACCAATGCTGTGTCGTCCGCAAACTTCACAAGATGACAGCCTGGATGGATAGGTGAGCAGTCATATATGACCAATGTGAACAGGAGGGGGCTCAACACACAGCCCTGAGGGGAGCCAGTGCTGAGGGTAATGGTGGGGGAGGAGATGTTGTGAATCCTCACAGACTGCGGCCTGTTGGTCACGAAGTCCAGGACCCAGTTCCAGATGGAAAGGCTCAGTCCAAGTGAGGAGAGTTTGTTTATCAGAGTCTACTGAGGGCAGTGTTGACCACGGAGGAAATAAACCATAAAACCTCCCACCACTAATGACAGGTGTTTCAGTTTCATTGTCTAACCCCTGTATATATTATTTATACGTTTTTAGCACATCTGTTAGAGGTAGTCGATACGAAATCTGTTGTGATATTGATAAAAATAATGATAAAAAGCTATTTAAAAACTTCATTATGGTGGCTGCATTTCACCAGTGTCAAAGCAGAAAAATACTCATTTATAAGTAGGCTTCTATAAGACAGCTGTAACATAATTAGTGTGATTCTTATCACTAAACTGTACACAGTAACTATTTTTATATTTACTGATATCGCTTTTTATTTTTCTAAATCTGTTCAGACTGCGGCTGCGTCAAGGGTTTCTCTCACCAGAAGAGGCCGACTGGATGTTCAGTAAGCTGCTAGCAGAGCTGCCGTGGTCCCAGAAGACTAACTACAGACTGGGTGGGTACCTCCAGCTGTAAGGTATCTACAGGACAAACTGTTGGAGAATAATCATGTGGTTTAATAATCTGCAGTAGTTCTACTAGTTAAGCTTTTTCTTCTGTTTTGATACTTTCCCCCTTTAGTGTCGCTCTACAAGTGAACATTCATTAACTTCAGGTTTCATGGGTGTTGATTTGATGTAATACAAGTAAGATTAATGGTTATCTTTTTTCAAATCTACATTTATCAACATTGCTGTACAAAACTATGCATACCACAAATGGTACGATACTTGCCTAATCATAACTCATTTTCACCTGATGGGTTGACCAATCCAATGTGAGATGTTGAAATCTTGGGATTTTGCTGTAATGTGAAGGGATCTTGTTGAGATGAAGCCACAACTTAGTTATTTCCCTACAAGTCTCCCTTTTCTCCCAGCTGGCTCTCATCCATCTTTTGTGCAATTCTGTGACAGCTCTGCAGCAGACAGACGGCATGATGTCAACCTGGAAAGCAGTGAAGAGGGAGGCGACCATATCTAAACACAGACATGTTTTGTAATCGTCTTTCACTCACTCGACTTTGTTGTCTTTGGTTGAGAGAGCAGCTGAGGAAGGTGGCCCTAACTCCTCAACGTTTCCCCCAGTCACAATATTTTTTTTACGGTTCGTTTTTTTCGAGCCATTTTGACGCACTGCTTCTGTTTTCCCATCCGTTTGGTTCTCAGGGGTCTAAATTAAGCAATGTACAGATTTCTAACTTCATCCGAGGGCTTAAATTGGCTCCACATACTTATAAAGGCTTGTTGTAATTATTGAGTCCCAGTGGAAGTGATGGCTTGTCGAGCAGCTTGTTTTGGTTTGACCGTGTTTCTGTACCAGAGGATCGGCCATATTTAGCAGAACAGCAGTTACTCTAGTTGCTTCTCAGGAGGGATGCACACAGACCCAAAAGCAACAACTGAATGACAGTCAAATTAGATTTAGATATTCGCTCTGTCTTTGGTAGCAAAAATGTTTTCGATTTAAATCCGGTTTCTTTGTGTTCTGTTCTAGTTTGAAAATGTAATCGTTTATTTATGTTGGGTATGCTTTTCCTTTGAAATCCTTTGTGCACCTGCTGTTATCTATTTTAAGATATCAATTCATTAGCTCTGGTAAACACATAAACCGTAAACCGATCAGTCTTTTCATAAACCTGATTGTTTTTTCAACAGTTGCTGATCTTGTTTATTTTTTTCATACTTGTCAAGGTGAGGCATACGAAGAGCCCAGGCTGACCTGCTGGTATGGAGAGTTGCCATATACGTACGCCCGCTCCACAATGGCTGCCAACACAGAGGTACCTCCATCTGAAGGCCATGGTTTCCACTAGATTTTATTTTTGGGGGCTTCACCACAATGGAGGCTGAATGTTTGTGTTTGTAGCAGATGTAATAAACCATCAATACTTTTTTTTTTCACTTTGTAGCTCCTGATGTTTTGTGTTGATTTTTTTTTTATATATTGTTTTGTGTCAGAAAAAAACAAACCAATTTATTTTACACTGGCTATTTCTTAAGTTCTTGTTGTTGATTTATCTACAGTTCATTTTTGTACTTGTGAGTTTTGTCTTGAATGCTGTTGTGCTTTGTATCATCTCCTGAGACTCCTTTCTACTGTCTTTTCGACACAGTGGCACCCATTGCTGATAACGCTAAGAGAGGCAGTGGAGCGGGTGAGCGGATGCACCTTTAACTCCCTGCTGTGTAACTTGTACCGAGATGGACACGACAGCATCGGCTGGCACAGCGACGACGAGGCCTCTTTGGGTCCCAAACCAACGATTGGGTCCCTCAGTCTGGGTGACACAAGAGTTTTCACCCTTCGCAAGCAGCCTTCAGCGGTGAGATGTCGATGAAAGCTAGTTTTCTAGGTTGTTGTTTTGTATCAATCTTTCTCCGCTCTATTCTTCTTTCCTCTTTCCTCTCCCACTACCTATCTCCATTTTTTTACCTTTCAATTTCATATCTGCATTAAATTTGACAAACTGTCGAGCAATTTCTAATAAGATTTCTACAATTAAACAGTAATGCTCCACTTGGGAAAGTAAAATCTTTTGGGCCTCACATTGGCAGTCGAGTTCCACGTTGCTGAAGAGCAAACATAAAAAAAATAAAAACTTAAATAAAAAGAGTAACATATACTACTAATATTAATATCAATGTATTGTATATCCCTAGTTTTTTTACATACTCTAAGATATTACAGCGAACTTTTAGTACCTAGCACGGTTTTATAGTTTTTTTTTTAAACATTGGCTAAATCGTATATGTGCTGGAATTTGAGCCACGTTTAGGGATTGTCCTGCAAATTTAAATCAAGCTACAGTCATGCCAAAAAAAATTTGAAACTTCTTTGAAGGCAAGTTTCCTCAGACTATACACAGATGAGATTTTCTAAATCCGAGTCATAATATAAATAAAAAGCTTATATGGTTCATAATTTGTGGTTCATGTTTTCTTAATGATTTACTTACATGTTAGGAGGACAATGGGGACTACACATATGTGGAGCGCATTCGAATTCCTCTGAGCCATGGGACTCTTCTGCTGATGGAGGGAGCCACGCAGGACGACTGGCAGGCATGTTTTACACATTTAACATTTGGTTAGGATGCAGGTGCACTAAGTGATCAGGTAGATGCATACAGATCTGGGTGAGTGTTTCATCAATCTTTTACAGTAAATATACAGGCTGTCTCACATCACTTTAAACTGGGACGTACTGCAGAATTGAGACATCTGTTAATATATAAAAGTTATAGTAGTAGAAGTGGCAAAAGCTAGTTTTTAAAAATTTGATGTTAGCATCACATATTTTCTAACAAACACAAACATGCCTCTAAAAACATTATAGTGTAGAATTTTAAAATCTGAATTTTTCTTATCTGTCAACATAAAAGATAGAGTATAATTATATAAACATCAAATCTGGTGCAAAGCAGCAGAGGTTCATACATAGTGCCATGAGCTGAAACAGTATATATACACTGTAAATTCGTATGAACACTTCCAATTATTCATCATCTGCTTTTTTTTTGGTTGTTTGTAGAGCTTCCACCCTCCCCTCTTTTTTTCTCTCTCACATTAAACAGAATTAGTCGAGTAGTAAAGTGACAAACTAAAGAGCAAGCGAATAAAACACGTGGAAAGCAAGGAGCTGGTGAAAAAGGTCCAAGCTCTACCAGAAAATAAGATAAGGTCATGGGTGTTTTATGTTGACATCTCTCACACTAACCCAGCAAATGCTTCACTGCTGCTTTTACAACAAGCACAGAGAAAGTAGTTCACTCGAATCATTAATCCACCTCTCTTATTACAGTCGAAGTCGCTTTAACAAAGCCTTGGAGGCGAGTGTCTAAATATCTAACGAGACCAATTTGTTCTGCTTAAAGGGCTTGTTTTTTAAAAAAACAGAGTGAGATGTTCTTTGTGCCTTAAAAGCTTATTTGTAATAAAGCAGTTAAATGACAACTAGAGCGCAATCATTATTGCAAAATGTCCACGTATACAAACGGTAATTTAAAATAAAATTAGTAGATTCTGTTAGGGTGACTAATTGGGACTTTGTCGATAAAAACATATTTTGAAATTGTCCATTAATAAAGGTTTAGCAGCCTCTACCTCTACAAACTATAAGTAAAATACAGAAACTTGGTTGTATTCTTTTTAAATTTCTTTGAACAATGTCGAATTTGGAAGTACTGCAATTTTGGACAACTCTAGGTGAATGTAAGGTCTAAAACAGTCTGATAAATGGACAAAGGGTGGTTTATCTTCAAATCAGGCATGTGATGTACTGATTTCAGAATCAAAACCTAGTTTAACAAGTCTACTCAAAAGGATGTTGAAGATCAAAACAAGCCTGTTGAGGTTGCTTTGGCATCTTGGTATGAAATCTTCTTGACACTTTCCTGGAGAAGAAGACCCTGATCACACTGTTTCTTGACCTGACCGTAAATTCGGGGCGTTCCTAGATGATGCATGGTTTTGTCTTTTATTTTAGAATAGAAACGCCTGTTTTTACATTGAGCATTATCACACACACAAACAGTGTGTGTGATAATGGTTGTCTCTTTTACATATTTTACAACTTATTGTGGGTTTTTTAATGAAGCAGATTGTATGATAAGTGAATAGTTTAGGTTTTTATATGTTCCACATTACCAGACAGCTGCCCATGTTCCTGATTCCGATCCTGATCAAAATGTTAAGTCTTTTGCATCTGGAGTATACTCTGCATGTGTCTATAAGCATTTGAAAAACTTTACTCTTTGTCTCTTTTATCTTCACCAGCATCAAGTGGCAAAGGAGTACCATGACAGGGGCCCACGCATCAACCTAACCTTCAGAACCATCCACCCAGAGCCGGTGGGCCACAGAGTGGGCACCAAGATGAGATTTGCAGCAAACCAACCGTAGGTTCAACTTAAACTTAAGGACTAATGGCTGCTGAAGGAAATTTTCACCACTCCGATGAATAGATCTTGTTAAAAGAAAGTGAGTTTTAGTGATCACTTTGCCTACCTGGACAGAAAACACTGACACGGATTGCTTTTGTTACCTCCTACGGTGTTAAACATGCAAGGAACAAAAATATTGGATCAGTTTAATATTAAATTTACCAAAACCTTAATTTAAACAGCTGTTTTGGGGTGAAAGTCAAATGTGCTTCAGATATTATTTGAAATGCATAATGTTCAGTTTAGTCTATGTAAGTTTATAAATAAATGCCTTGTTTATTATGGGGTCCTTAAAGTGTTCTCTCGGGTCTGTGAAAGATATTGGTTATTTTTCTGAACACTTGTAAGTAAACTTTCCTGGGAAACATGGTCGTGCACTCAGCAAAAATGTCTGTTGAAATAATTTCTTAAGTTCTTCTTGTTTTTGTCATATTTTCATGACAAATTTGAAAAATGATACAGTAATAAAACCACTGAAGCTTTTTGAAATTCTACATTGTATCTGTGGTTTTCTGTAACAGAACCTTAAAAAGTACTTTTATGTGAAAGACTTCACAAAACTGTTTGAGCCACTTAGTGGGTTTGTATGTTTCTGAGTTATTGATTCTCTGATACTTGTTTCATGTAACAACAAAACCTAAACCATTTCTTGTTTTCTTAATAATCACTCCTATATGGTTAGTTGAGAACTAATTCTATGTTAATTAATGTTAATATCAAACAAGATTTTTCCCTCTGAAGGCTGATTATTTTTTGTAAAAGGTCATCGGAATAATGATTAAAAAAAGAAAAGAAAAAGTTTGTGGTGTAAATAGGCTGAAAACTGAGTCTACTGTTTTCAAAATACAGGGAGCGTGAAGTATGCACCTCTCTGACCTGTGGAAGGGGATCAGTTGTGCAATTTTCAAAATGCAATTGTTAAAATCACAATGAAATATGTGTAAATAGTAGTATCTTTCTTTAGCCTTTATTAAAAATTCCTTCCTATAGATGGAACTCTGTATAAATGTGATTGATAAATGAAGGATTATTTGCTCACTGAAAACAAAGACAACTAAAACGGTGAAAAATGGATTTAGTTTAACAGTTTTGTCAGAACTTGTTCACATCCTGTTTTATTTAAAATAATACGAGAAAACTACTTGTAAAAAAAACAAACCAGTGAATGTGAAAAAAGTATATACAAGGTAAAATAAATGGGAGCCAGACTCTTTGTCAAAAAAATTAATCATAGATGTATGTTATAAAAAAAAACTAAAGTGTTGTGTGCAAAAGTATTCAGCAGCCCTGAGTCAAAACTTTGTGCTTTCTTCCAAGATTGCTGTGACTTAGCTCCATCCATTTTGCTATCAGCTGTAACCAGCTTCCCTTTACCTGGTGTAGAAAATCCCCCCAGAGCATGATTCTGCCACCACCATATTTTACACTGGGATGTGTTCAAATCGACCAGCAGTGTTAGTTTTTTGCTACAAGTAGTGTTTGGTGTTGTGACCAAAATGCTCAATTCTGGTCTTGCATTACTAAGGCACCTTCTTCCTCATGTTTGCTGTGTACCGCTTCTGGGAAACGGGACTTCTTATGGTAACAATGGCTTTCTTCTTGCTACTCTTCCACATTTGTGCAGGGCATGAGTAATAGTCATCCTGTGCACAGATTCCCCTATCTTAGCTTTAGATCTTTGCATTTCATCCGTTGTCACCATAGGATTCTTGGCTGCATCTCAGATCATTGCTATCCTTATTCGGCCTGTAAGTTTAGGTGGACGACCTTGTTTTGGTAGGTTTAGATCATTTCCGGATGATGTATCAAACACCACTGCCTGAGATGTTCAAAGCTTGGGAAATCTTTTTGTAGCCTAAGCCTTATTGAAACTTCCCCACTACTTGATTCTTGACATGTCTGAGTTTTTTCTTGGACTTCCCGTTGAAAGGAAACCTCTGAGCTCACCAAAGTGCAGCTGTATTTTTACTGATATTAGATTACACACAAACGAAAGGGAGTATCCTGACAAAACCTTTATACTTCCAATAGGATACCGATATTTCAGTCTGAAGTTCTTGCCTGACACCGATAATAACCGGATGTGATATCAGAATGAATCATACATACTTTTATTAGTTTGTAGAGTGGAATGTTAGAAAAGGCTTGATTAAGTGATATTACATAGAGAACAATCATTAAAAGTAATAGTTATGAAAAGATTATTTCTTTATTATTAATCTATGGGTCACTTTTTTTAAATGAAACTTTCTTTAAATAAAGAAGGTTTTCTAACTGAGTAAAATGAAATTTTGACACGTCGGAGTGTTGATATTTGGGATTTTAGATGCAGGCCTATTTGATCAGATATTAGTTTTTTGGATAATATCGGACCAATAAACCGTATCATTATTGAACCGGGATACCCTTACATGTGGACTCTATTTACTAATTTGCAATCATCAGAATGCTTCTTAAGGTAAGGTAACTTTTTAGATTTTTATTTATAAAAAAATAAGTTTCACATTATGTATAAATTGTTTTCCATTTTACAATTGCTTCTCATTCCGTGTTGGTCATGCCAATAAATATATTTTAAATATATCTATGTTGTCTTAAAGTGATAAAATATGTAAAGGTTCAGGGTCTATGAATGCTTTTTTAAGACAATATAGGAAACCTTTATAGGACCACTAATAATGTCTAGAATAATCCCTGATAAGGCTATAATAAATGTGAAAGTTATCCCATAGTCAATTTAAAAAACAAAAGGTGGAAATTTCCATCTGCGCAAATTTGTAGACGCCTTAGCAGGAAAACTTCAAACAAACAACAAAACCATGTCATCATTCAACCTTTTGATCAGATGAAAGTCTATGGATCCATGACGTTTATACAATTAGACATTAGGTGACTGAGTAGATGACCTCAAAACGCCGGAGGTGATTCAATCATTCCACTGGGCTCTCTGTGTAGTTTATTAATAGTTTTCAGTATGGGAACTGCTCTAGTCTAACTTTTCATCAGGACCAAAATATCCCCTGGTAAATTTGTATTGTGGTGTGACGTAACTGCTCTCAGCCCCTGGAAGCTGAGAAGGTTGTTTTGAAACTGAAGCTGAATACAACTGCTTCTTAGCACTATCTGTTAAAGAAAAAGTTGTCATGTGGCTCAAACATGGTTTATACTAACGACTAAACAGCCAATACTGGTGGAAAATCTATTTTAAAAGTTGTTGTAATGGGCTGAGCAGTAAAGGAGAGAGTCAGGCACATTTTAAAGTCTAAAAAGGGAGGTTGTTATTTAATCTAAAACAGGGATCTCCAAACCCGGTCCTCGAGAGCTACTGTCCTGCAGGTTTTCAACACAGTTCAGGTGTGTTGAAGCAGGGTTGCACCTAAAACCTGCAGGACAGTAGCTCTGAAGGACCAGGGTTGGAGTCCCCCGATCTAAAATATAGACTTAAATTCCTCAAAGGTACAATATTGGGCTCCAAAAAAATGTTGTAACAGAGCTCTTCTCAAAGAACTGACAAATACTAACTCAAAGAAACTGACCTATCAGAATGAGGCAGAGGAAAGTTTAAAAATGACTGATCAGACCACAAAACCTAAAAGAAGGTAGGACCGCACAAAAATGTAACCAGAACTAGTATAGGAATGAGCCGGTTTGCTTGCTCTGCCCTTTTTACACCTAATTGTCCAACTAGATTAGAGAAGCTAGTACTGAGGCATTTCTGAAAAACTAAATGTTTAAATCTAGTTAAACACAAATAACCAAAAATACCTCTTCATACATTTTCTTTCCCTTAATTACTTTTAATTTGACAATGACTTTAACCACTGTAGTTTAGTTTGTTCTTTCCTGTTCTCATTTTCATTTTAAAATACTGTTTATGGCCAAAAAAGCTAGAGATCTAGTTTAGTCCTTGCCTTTAATCATGGTCCAGATCATGCTGTATTCCCATATGTAGCTATCAGTTGTAAGGATGAGGTGAGTACTGCTGAGGATACAATGAATATGTTCAATCACCACACGTTGATACAGCATACTCATTGGATGTTGCGCATTATTAGGCTAGAGACTGGTACTTCAAATTAAGGGGCTCAATTGTTATCTTAGATACCAAGTAAAAACTGTGTTTCTTGGGGGGGGTATACATGCTATTTGAACTTTTAAACTCATTTTCTAGTGCATAATAGTGAAGTGGAAGGAAATGATACGCAGTTCTAATATTAACAAGATATAAATCTGAACGCTTTGGTCTACATTCATAATCACATTTAGCCAGACAATATTTTGAAGCTCTATTGTTCATTACAGTTACAGCTGCAAATGTGGTATTTCTACACCAATGTTGCATATTTATAAATATACATTATTGCCCCTTTCCTGCAAAAGGTCAGAACAGGAATTTGTACCAATCCAACCTTTTTTTGTTGTTGTTGTCGTTAAAACTCCATATATATATATTTACCAAAACATTTTTTATTTTCCAACAATTCTTTATTATATGAAATCTATACAAGTGAAGCTGACTCAGATTTGTTATAATGCTGCCACAAATTTTAAATGGATTTAGGAGTGGACTCAGTTTTTCGCTAAACACTGCAAGCATTACCAAAAAAACATAATTCCCTCGTCTGGGTCTTTTCTTACTTTGCATCTCTGGTTTTTGTACACAATGTTGAACTTAGGAATTTGTCTCTGTTAGGAGTCGGAGCCAATAAGAAAGGCTTGCACTGTGTCAGGTTCTGTCTTTTTGTTGTGCCAGTAAAGGTTAAGCATTTTACAAATACTCGATTTAAAGTGTCTTGTTGTGTGGATTGCAACATTTTGTACAAAATAAGAGGAACCCCACGTCTACCCACATTAAATTAACAAGAGCAGATTTAATTTTGGAGCAGTGCCTTGATGTTCCAGACAAGATGACCTGTGCACTGATTGTTTCAGCACAAATTCACACAAATAGCAACTGCTGCAAAGCACAATAAATAAATAAATGGTATGGTCAGAGTTGGTCAAACACAATTAAAATAAGAGATTAATCCTCTCTAATATCAATGCAATTTTGTTTGTGACTTTTTTTGCCACGCCTTCTGCATATAGAAGGTAAACCATTTAAACATCACCATCCACCTAAATCAAATTTTCTGATGACCTAATCTTGCAGGATAATCAGTGTTGTGAGTCCTAAAGTTTTAGCTTGTTCTATATGTTATTGTTCATTCTGATGGCTATGGGCTGGAAGGGTCTCCTGTAGCAGTCTGTGTTACAGCTCTAACTTTGTTGTTGAATTGATCTCATGAAGAGGATGCTCTGGGTTGTCTATAATTTTATTGATTTGGTAAATATTCCTTATTTGCACCATCATCTCCAAGGGTTCCACAGTCGTCCCCAGAACAGACCCAGCCCTCATTATCAGATTGTTGAGCTTTTTAGGTCCCTGGCTCTGATGCTGCTCCTCAAATGGCTCATGGCAGAAGAGATTACAGTCCCTAAATCAGATCTTTAAAAGTTCCATTGTATCTGCAAACCTTGAATAACCTAAACTTAAAGATTTGCAGCAAGATGCAAATGCTCCATTTCACTAAACTCAAATAATCTAAAAATGAGCGGTTTAGGAGTTTAGTGGTATTTAGTGGTATTCAGAATACTAATATTATTTCTAGACACAAGACACAGTGGTTTCTTATTTTTTATATCTGTCTGGGGATCTTTCTTTGAGGCACTTTTAAGAAGAGTCTATAGATGGAACTCTATAAGAAGAGTCTGAAATCATTCTGATCTGCTGGGAAGCTGATCTAAAACCAAACTGACAGTATCTGTCTGGCTTTTATTCCCCACTTCACGCCAGTCATTAAGACTAGAACACAACCCCACCCCACCCCACCCCCACCTACGTCTCATCTTTTCATACACATCTTTAACTCTTCTCATCCTCTTTTCTCCCTTGTGTATGTTATCCCCTAAAGTAAATTATACTCTTATAAAATAAATTACTGTCATTTAATATCTATTAAGCTTTTTGCTTAATATTTTGGATTTACACAAATAAAATGAAGATCTGTCTTGTAAGCATCACTCTCTTTATGACTTTGTCTTAATTTCTTTATTCCAGCACACTTTTTAAATATACTTTAGTGTACAGACTTGATTATTGAAAACTAGGTCAGAAACAAGTTCCTTTCTGTTATGTACTCTCAGAAACAAACTTTTGTTTGTTCCTGCAAATTTGCAATCAAAACTACATTTTCTAACAACTCAACACTCACATTCAGCTGCTAGACATTACTTCAGTGTTGTTGCTCCTTGGGAAATGCACTATGAACAGACACCGTGCTCAGTCTATAAATAACTAGTGTCCACATGTTGTCTTAATAAATCATTAGATAAAAGTTTGAACTCACAGATAATATCTACTTGTTTACTCTTCAGGCTAACTTATAGGTTTGTTCTCAGCAGCACTACCGTAGTAATTCACAAGGAAGACATGATCTGTTTTATTTTCATTTTGCAAAACTGTGTGAATTAATACCTTGCAAAAGTATGAATATCCCACATGTTGTTACAGACTCATACCCCAATTATGTTTTCGATATTTTGTGTAATCAAAATCCATTAATCTCTTCCTGACAGTTCCACCAATCCACACCAAGTAATATCACCTCCAACTCAAATCCTAACTCACCTGTTGCTTCCACTCACCTGACGTCGCCTCATCAATACTCGAGGATCCCCCGCGTCACAAATTCCTCCGTGCCAGTCCTCAGAAGTTCCTCCGTGCACACTACAAACACACATACATTCAGATCCACATTACCCCTGTAAAACCATCCAGCACAATAAACAACCTTTGCCTGATCTCTGGTCTCCTGAGTTGCTTTCCTGTTTTGTGTCAGTAAAACTAGCCAAAACCCTGACAAGGCATCCATCCAGAGTTGTCCATAAATATAAAAAACGATTTTTTTTAATGTGTTTTGTAAAAGTTCAATCTGAAAATTGTCCATTTTCTTGTCATTAAATTGAATAATGGACCCGAAACCGAGATGGAAATGACCGAAGATATAATTTATTGAGGGGTTACATATTGGCAGGACAATAACAGAGGAACAAACTGAGGGGCTGAACAACGAAGATAAACTAAAGACAAAACGGAGGATATGGAGAGAGATGAGAGATCAGCAGATAAACACGGCAAGCAGAAGCGAAGACTTACAGGGAGGGCCTGACAGAGACCTTTGGAGGGGCAGGTGCTCAAAGTTAAAAAGGGGCACATGGAGCTTGGATTTGAAACACGATACAGAAACATACCTTGCTATACAACGCGTTGAATTGTACCAACCCATACTATAAAGAATGTAAAATGGAATCACAACACACCATATCAGGATCACACAGCTCCATTAGTTTCTGCTTTCCTCAAAGTTATATAATTCATAGGCACATTAGCCTACATGGGCGTATCGATTTTTGCGTAAATAAATTAGAGGTTTAGAAAATCAAAACTTAAATTCTTCTATAGTCGTTTTGTTCCTGCTGCAATAGTCTAAAATCATGAATATGCATAGGATAAAGTAAGATGACACATCATATCTATCTAATGCACTTTTCTCATGGCAGGATAAACCTACAGGAAAAACAACAACAAAAAAAAAAAATGGATGTACCTCTTCCACATACCATGCTGTGTGTGTGGTTAACCACCTAGTAGCAGGGATGCAACTATTTCCTGGCGAAGCTCAGACCTGCCAACAGTCCCGAATTTTGCGGGAGTCTCCCGTTTCTCCCACCCTGCTCCCGATTTCTAATTTATCCCATTTTCTCCCAATTTAAAATTAATGAGTCAAAAAATTGGCGTCTCACGTGTAGTTGTACCTAATCTGGCAATCCAATCCAAATGCCCCCCCACCCCCACCCCGCCCCGTTACGGGCCTTGTGTGTCATGCGTCGAACCCAAGTAATTCCCAGGCATTATTCTAATCCTGTTCAGTTCTACAAATACCCGGAGCTAAATAAAATGAGCGAGACAGTCAACAAAAAGAAGAAATAAGCTTCAAAGTTCAAATCTGCTTGGTGACACTTTTACATTTTTGTTAGCGAGTAATGAGAGTCATTACCACGCATTTTGTAAAGTCTGCCTGACATACTTTAGCGTTGAACAGGAAAAGTTTGGTGAATGTTGAGGAAAAAATAACTTAAGTGTACTAAACATAAGCAGCTTGTGGAGGCACAGAGGGGAACGCCAAGAATAGCATCCTGCTTGTTGAGGGATGTGTCGGAGACTTCCAGAGTGACAAAAGCAGAAGTTAGCCGCTAAAAACAACATAATCTTTCCTTTTTGTGATGATTTTAGCAAAACTGTAGCAGATATGTTTCCAGACGCAGGTGTAGCTAGAAAATATTCATCTGGTAGAATCAAAAACGACACAGCTTGTGAAAAGTAAGATCAGTGTCTTTTTATTGTTTGTATTTGATTTGTTATTTCTTGGTTTTTCCCCATCCTGCCAGTGATATAAAAAAAATCTTTATTTCCGTTCTGAATTCGTAATATTTTGTATAGGAGCCATAGCTGTTGAACTGGACAATGAAGTCTCCAGAATCTGCCAGACCAGCCATATTCAATCATTTGTGATGAATCTAACAACATAAAAACACACGAATAAATCTAATCTATATCTGCATATTTTACTTTACTAATAGAGGAGAATAAGAACAATCCTAGGTTTCTTTTTAATACAGTTGCTAAACTTACGAGAAATAAAACTCTGTTATATCACCCATTCCTCCAACTCTTAGCTGTAATGACTTTATGGAATGCTTTATTGATAAAATTGAATCTATTAAAACTAAAATTGATGGCATCCTACCAAACATAACTACTACCTCAGTAAGCAATGAGGTACTGAATGTGGCGCTGGAGCCTGATCTCTGTTTGAAGTGTTTTGTTCCAGTTGAGCCTTCTGAGCTTTCAAAAATATTTTCTTCATCTAAGCCTTCAACTTGTATGTTGGATCCA